>JBAMJV010005770.1:0-34237 GCA_037951105.1 Echinarachnius parma
TGTTATGGTACGGTACTTTCGATTCCGGGTTAATTAATACGGAACGGAATTGAATTGCAACACGCTGATCTGAACTTTGAAGCGCCAAGAAATTGGTAAGTTTCCGAAAAATACATTTATTTATTTAATAATTATTATTGACCCGACACTAATGTGAAGATGAACAGATGTTCATTTTTACATATTGAATACATCTAGACTGGTTAGAATCAGGAAAATAGGGGAAAATGGATTGATTATACAAAAGTAAAACAGTGTGCAGTCTCATTACCCACGCCGATGAAATCGGCAGGGGGTTATGTAAAGGGTTCCGTATGTTTGTTTGTTTGTCTGTTTTTTTTTTTTTTTTTTTTTTTTTTTGTTTGTTTGTGTACAAGATAACTAGAGAACGGGTGAACGGATTTGCACCAAATTTTCAGGGAATGTTTGGATAGTGACATGGAAGAATCGATTAGATTTTGGTGATGATTGGTTGACCCCTGCAAATTCTGTGGAACCTTGAAGTTTGAGTATGTATTTATTGGTACGGAAATTGACAACAATTACGGGAGTACGGAATGGCGCTGAAATGTTACGGATTTTGGGAAATCCGATAATGCACTACCGTCTATGCATTTCTATTTGTGCTCCGTGCGATCGCGATGGCACACACGCACTAATGTACTTATCACACACACACAGTCTCTCTTCTCCTCTCCCTTCTCACACTAGTCTCTCCTCGTCTCTCCCGTCTCAAATCATTTCAAGAAAACAACGTGGCGCACACGCCATGCCAATAGATGTACTTACACATAGTACACACCCGCATGTAATGTGTTGTGCATATTGCAATGCATAAATATTAGGCATATCTATACTACACAGGCAGCTAGTAAAAACACGTGCGAATCGGCAGATAGCTGTCATGAAAAGATCTAAAATCATATTTATGCAAGAGAAATGGACATAAAAGTTTGCAGAATCAGGAAGATAAGGTATCTGTTATTGTTTGTAATAGTTTATTTTGTTTGAATTCATGATTTATGTTACATTTATCGCCAATAAATTGGACAGATGTCGGCATTTTCAAGCCCTCCCTGCAGGCATACCCAGTCAGCATAGTTTACTATGCCTGGAGTTGTGGGGGATTCTGTTCAACGGTTGATCACTATGTTTTTAGGATGCATCGGTAAGCAAAACAGGGTTGAGGCCGACGAAGGGGTAGAACAGGGCTAATGGGAGGCGTGGGTATGCTGACTTTGTCGGCCTTCTAGTTGTCAATAATTTTGTACACTGCCTCGCCATGGGGCTGCCGCGCCGCAAGCAAGCGGCCTACACCCTGGCCTAGGCATTTTCACCAAATCGTGCCTAAAACGCGCTGGTTAGCCTGCGGTAAGCAAAACAGGGTTGAGGCCGACGAAGGGGTAGAACAGGGCTAATGGGAGGCGTGGGTATGCTGACTTTGTCGGCCTTCTAGTTTAACATCAATTTGCACTTTTTTCACTATAGTAAGTAAATATTGTTCATTTCTTACAAAACTATCACACACCACTCAGAAGAATCTTACAGTCATTGATATATGATTGAAGACTCAAATATCACTTTTGGAAATATCTTATGACGTTATTGAAGCACTTGGTTCTGACTATTTAAAGGGATCTAGTAACTTTGTTGACATTTATTTATTTATTTATTTATTCGTTTTATTTCAGTAGGGTAGCTCTGTCGGTGATCGGAGCACTGTGCAAAAAGTGATGAATGGTTGATAAAAAATATATATGTTCTTATGATCTGATATGTCCACTAAGAAATGTGTTGAATGTCACGTTAAATGCAGAGCCAAGTAATGAGCGAAAATGCAAAATGATATTCGCTGACTCATAGCACTGACTTTGTTCACAGTTCTAACTTTCAAGTGGATAATACAAAATTCGAACACTTCAATCGAAAAAATCTTTCGAACGAAGGGGAAATTCTAAACACTGAAACTTATTCCATACTTTTATTAATAATACAAATACAACAAGGTATGGATAACCATTCGAGTTCCAAGTAAGTTTTGCGGATTTGGACAATGTTACTAGATCTCTTTAACGGAAGACGTGAATATTATGTTTCAAAAAATAGTTTATGAATAAATTTTAAAAAACCCATTTCTAGGCGTTTTGAATGTCTAATGACTTATATTGTTTTTAAGTATTATCTTTGAATTCAGCAGGATGGTACGAAAGAGAGTTTGTGGTTGTTTTCTTCTGCCTGAAGATTGTATTTATCACCAAAATCGATATCCTTCATATCTATTAATCACACACGTTAAAACACGTTAAAATCAAACAAAGGAAAATACACAAAGACAATTTGACTTCCGGTTTGTATAAAGACCGGTGCTCTTACTATCGAGCTATAAGGCTCGATGATGGCGGTACTTCCCATACCCCATATTCAATGCTCATGATAGTCAGAAGCTATATAATACAACCTGTCATGTGTATAATACATGTAGCTTCTAACTATCACGAGCATGGCTGACACAAACCCGAATGATTATACATTAACTTAGAGAAGCTTTTTTTAAATGTCTTTTTCACTTCATGACGTAAATACAAACATTCATTTATTAAAGGAAACGTACCAGAAAATAAATATTATTTAGTTCTCAGTCCTCGCTTCAAACACACCATTAGTGGTACATAGACGTACAAAATGATATCGCCCTAGAAAAATTACATAATTGTAAATCGGGCAGTAATGCATACAATTTATTAAACAGCTAAATTTACGACAGGATATTAGGAGGCCTTGATCATATTATAATATAGTATACCGTCAACGTGTATTTGGTATTTGTGTACCTCTCTCCTATCCAAAATACGAACAAAAACCGAACAAGGTTGAAGTCCGTTACTCCATTATATGGCTCTCGAGAAGGGTTCTTCCTGGCATATTGTTGTCGTTGTTTTTTCTTGGCAATGTTCGAGAATCCTCTCAAAAGCTATTTCCCACCCGCGCGCCATTTTCACTTGCCTGCGCTTAATAAATGACCTGTCTCTACGCCCCTAAGTAGACGTCATTTATATAAGTCACTCCGTGGCGGACGTACAAGATGGGATGAGACACTGCAGAATCGAGGCGTCCACATCGAACTCAAACTCATGTGACCCCTCATTTAGTGTTGTAATCGAGTCGAGTCGAATCAACACGGCTCGAGTCCAAGTCGACAAGGAGTCGAGTCAACAAGGGCCCAGTCTAAAGTCGTGTCGAGACAACGGGGGTCGTGTCACGAGTCTAGTCGAGTCGAAAGAGGGTCGTTTCACGAGTCGAGTTGAGTCAACAAGGGTCAAGTCACGAATCTAGTCGAGTCGACAGGGGTCGTGTAACGAGTCTAGTCGAGTCAACGCGGCTCGAGTCCAAGTAAACAGGGGGTCAGGTCACGAGTCGAGTCGAGTCGAGTCAACAGAGGGTTGAGTTGAGACACAAGGGTCGAGTCACGAGTCGAGTCGAGTTGAGTCATAGGGTGGAGTCACGAGTCGAATTGAGTCAACCGAGGGTCGAGTTGAGTCAACATGGGTCGAGTCACCAGTCTAGTCGAGTCAACAGAGGGTCGTGTCAACAGAGGGTCGAGTTGGGCCAACAGGGGGTCGAGTTGGCCAACACGGGTTGAGTCATGAGTCGAGTCAGGTCAACAGGGGGTCGAATCACGAGACGAGTCAGGTCAACAGCTGGTTGTGTCACGATGCGAGTCGACAAGGCGTCGAGTCCCAAGTCGAGTCGAGTCTTTTTGTTATATCAAGCTCGAGTTGAGTCGAGTCGATGCGATGCCTCGAGTCAATTCGCGTCGAGTCATTATTCACATGCCTTCTGTTTATTTAAGTATGTGTGGGGATGTAGAAGACAGTGTTCGAATATTGTACTGCGGTTCGCCATTCGGCTATGGCGCCGCTCATCTGATTTACATGTTAAATGTTTTAGGTATTTTGCCCGAACACAATCTTCCCCATTTTTACCTGACGAACAAAAGAATTAAGCGCCCGAAGATGATATACTTTTTATGGCTTTACCCGATTACGACATGTCTTAGCCCGAATATAACATAATTTTGCCCGAATACGATATGACTTAGCCGAATATAACATTATTTTGCCCAAAATGTTGGATGCTTTTCGCCCGACTATATGGCCGTTTTCAAAACTCCAGGGGGATGCAGCCCCCTCGGCCCCATTTCCTACCCCTACACCAGGATAAACACCCTAGATGACTGTGTTACTTGCCTTGAAGTATTGATGGAGCCAAAGGTACAACGCAGGCCAGTATACGAGACACAATTATGTGTATATTTGAGGGAAGTCCTGATGACAGGGTGCCGAGATAATATTGACTGGGTTATGGTAAGCCGAGAAAGCCTTGAAGTGGCAGAGAAATATTATGGTGGTCCAGGACGTATGGACACAAAAGTGAGGTGCCCAAAATGGGCTTGGTAGATGAGATTATAATCATTTTAAACTTTGATTACCTGATGTTTTAACCCCATGAACACAGGTTCTCTCTATATATTATATAAGAACATAAATAACTTAACCTTTTTGAAAAGATCTAATAATTATGGGGAAGTAAACAGTAGGTAGCTTGCATCGTCCCCCTTCTCCATTTAGTGCCGGTTGAGAGGTCAAGTCCAGGTGGCGTAGCTAAGGGATGGAGCACGGGGGCTCGTCCCCCTCCCCCAATAATTTGAGTAAGAAATATAAAAACGTAAGGGGAAATTGTTTACAAATAAAGAAATACATTGTGTCCCCAAATCACTCGCGTGCCCCCTTTATCACTCCGACTACGCTACGCCACTTGTAGAAGAATTCAGAGGTAAATAATTAATGTTTCCATGTTTACCATGATATGAAGAAAAGGAATATTCTTATGAACAACCAGTGCTGGTGAACTTTCATACTGAACTAAGGCAAGATGGATACTTGTGGTTGAATATCGAGGGCAGGATTGCATCGCGTTTTGGATGTGAGCTCTTTCTTGTTTGCAATGGTGATATCCAGACTGACGGGTTGAGATCAGACGGACATCATTTTTGACAGTGTTGTTTTGTTGTTTGTGGGTGATATTGTTTTACGTAGCAAGGATGAAGTGAGACGGGTTGAGGGAAACTTGGAAACATAGAGCCATGCCCTAGAGATCGAAAAGGGACACGAACACCAAATGGAGCAAAACATAATAGGCCTAAATGAGGGCGTTGGAAAGAAACATTGCAAGTAGCAAGTAGCAGAAGAAGCAAAGATGGACAAATTTAAATAATATAATATCAGTCATCTTTGTTTGTCGTGATAAAGAAGTTACGAGGGAACATCTACAAGTAGTTGTTCGTGTGACCAGTTACGCTTCATGGTTTAAAGAAAGGAAACACTTACAACTATTGCGGGGGTGAGGGCTGCCGTTTTGAAAACAGCCATAATATTCAAATTTGGGCAAAGCATGACACTATTTGTGTAAAAACATCTTATATTCGGGCAAAATGATGTCATATTCGGGCAACATTATGTTACATTTGGGCAATTTCAAGTAATTTTAGAGCTATATAACGTAATTTTGGGGCAAAGCCGTGTTATTTTCTGACTTAACCATTAAGAACATATCTTTGGGGGGAACAGAGAGGCGAAGACTTTATTTTTTAGCTTGTCAGGGCAAACGGGAAGGAGAATCATAGTTATTCGGGCAACAGTCCTCAGCCCCATGAAAAAATGTGCCCCTACGCTCATACTTTCAAGAGATCAGTTACGTTATATGGTTGTAAGACGGAGGTCATTATCCCCACGGTCCCCAAACTGTTAAGCTGCATGTGAACCCGATCACTGTGGCTGCACGCAGGCATTGACCACCCTTGCGTTCGTCAGCCCTCCAGCAATACTCCTAATACTAAGGTCGCTTCATCCATAACCTATGTAGGTGACAAAACCAAGCGGCCATGTGTTTGTATATCGATGGGCCATTGCTGATAGATTGTGCCATCGATATACAGTGCATGCACATTTTATGGTTGAAGCAAGTGGTCGCCATTTTTTGTACTAAATTATCTTGAAGCTAGTTTCATCATGTCCTGAATAAATCGGTACCCTTATATATAGTCTCACTCTTGTGAGAGCTAATAAACAATGACAAACAGAACTCGAAAATATCGGTGCTTAATTCTTTGCGAGTCCCACGATGGCCGCGCGGTGCTTATCAACTGATTACTTCCGAAGTTGTGAATGCAAATTGGACTGGGCTACATGCTATCCGTTGATTCACACCAGTGGCTGCGACCATTACTGATAGGTAGTGCTTTGAACATGGTGGGCACGAAATGTGGGAACTCCATTATTACAATAGAGTGGGGGCTAAAATGAAATGGTTGATGGGGAGTAGGAGGGGCGCCTGATGGTGATGAAAAAGTGAGACACGGAAAATGGAAAGGGGATACGGGAATTGGTGTTATAAATGGCCGCAAAATGAAATGATGGATATGGGGATGAGAACATTCGTTAAAAAGGTCACACGCTTAGCCACCTTACGATGAATATAGAAATGAAATAAAAATGCGAAATACTCCGGCTAATATGCCCTTCTCTAGCCCAATGCAATAGGCAAGAGACAAGGATACGCGCACACACACACACACACACACACACACACACACACACACACACACACACACACACATGCGTACGCACACACACACACACATGCGCACGCACACACACATACACACATCATACATACACATACATAATTCATTTCCCTTGAATATGAAGGTTAATGTTAATGTAAAGGTTAATGTGAAGGTTGAATATGAAGGTTAATGTTTAGATGAAAAATCCGAACGTTAAAAATAAAATCGTGTAGAAAAAAATAAGCTGAAATGTTCATTATGCGTTACAAGTTCCTTTGTTCCATGCGCATCGCTGATGAGTGGATACACTATTATTTAATGTAAATTCAGCGCTTCGAACTACACAGTCTACAGGCTTATATAATTATGTCGCATTATTAAATGGCAAGACCTTTATTAATTATCATCAGGACTGGTGTTGATTGTTTTGCGATCATAACACGTCAACATATTCTTAATTAATGGATAGACCTGTTGTTCATGTGACGTCACGTGAGTACAGTCGGTAGTATCATTTAAAGCTCCTGTTCACATGCAGGTACAACAGGTCAACGACTGATCTATCTACGACATAAAACGAGTATATATCTATAGGGCAGTCGTGGGCAGTCGTTGGCAAACGTTGGTGTGTCTTATGGAAGTCATGAGTCTTGCAACGGAAATACTGTATTAGATCCTTGTCGCATGTTCAAAACATTTTGTTCGGCTTCGTACGATTGTGTTAGTTTATCTGAGGCTGTTACTAGATGCATATGAATTTTGGATAATATCCTACAATATTGAGCATACGATAGTCGTCTAGCAAACGTACGATGTTCGTACGACAACAGGGTATCGTAGGACTGCCGCTCGAAGATTTGTTTGTCTTGTGGTGATCATTATTTTAGTCCGTACATGATTTTACTTCAACGTCCTTGACCTCTTTTGTTCCTACGACAGCCGTTCTACAAATGAATCCATCTCTCCCCAAAACTACGTCATTTAGTCTGTCGTACGTAGGCACGCAACAATCGTACGACGAAGCAAAATTATATTGTTTTGAATTGTGCGTTTGATGACACGTTAGATGTTGTTTTTAATGCCTCCATAATATGACTATTGTATAAAGTACGTACAAAGGTGAATGCCACATTTTATTATACAATGATTTATGCTTTTTTGAGATAATTCACTGAGTGATGTTTTTTTCATTAGTTTTGGATTGAAAATAATTACTTTTGGTTTCGGAATTTTGTGAAAGACTATTGTTACTTCCCATGTTTGCATATCATTCATTAACTGGGACATTTCAATATATCCATTTGAATTGTATTGCCCATTTAGTATTATTATTACTAGCCTTTCACTGCGTGGTTTTGTCATTTTGCGCGAATTAATTTTGGTTGTGATTTCATAATTAACATACTTCCTTTATTTACATAGGAACTGTATATTATTTTATGAAGTTTCTCCATAGGTATGATTTGAATCGTAATATACTCTGTATCTAAATGATTAGTGGGTTATTAAAACAAGGTAAGAAGATACATTTATTTTGATTTATTAAGATAGGTTTACTACGTATAATATATATTGTATGTTTGTAGATAATTGTGTTTGTACAATAAATTGTATGGCTACATACGCCCTGCATTATTGTGGATGCCCTTTACTGTATCGTAAACAAAACATTATCCTTCGCCTTTCTCTATGTTCGCCTATTATTTGTATAAAATAAAGAAAAGGAAAACTACATGGGCTTTATAAGAGGGCAAAAGGGACAATTACCCCACCCCTAAGTTTATTATTGTCCCCTTATACTGCAACTTGTCTCATATTGGGAAATTAAATAATTATATACAGAACGCGATTTTTTATTTTGAATAAATTTGAGCAGAGGAAGCCCCCCTCACGAGAATCATTCTGCACCCGTCTCTATTTAACCATGACAACTCCCACGATCTTCGATACTTTTTTGTTTTATTATTTATTTGTTTTTCGTAAGGTAAAATTAAGAAAGTACTCTGTAATGAAATGTTGCAAATATGCTATCAATTGGAAGCTGATCGGTTAATTTTTAAAAGCCAAATCATAGAATTAAAGAAAAAATTAAACAAACAAATTATATTCTCCAACAAGAGAGGTCTAAAAGCATCGGAACTCGTGTATCTCTATGAAAGGCTTTGCAAGCACTTTCGCATATTTTTTCTACGTTTACCGTGGATCTCCACATTATTAGTTTTGATTAAAATGAAACTTAAAGTCATACCTGTAAAGTGTCCAAATCCACGAAAATTACTTGGAGCTTCCTCGTTTCTCTTCTACCGTGTTGTTTAGCTTATGGTAAGAGAAGAATAAAATAGGGTTTGATATTTTCAAATGTCCCTTTAGTATGAAGATAATTATCATTGAAAATCATTATTTCTAAAGCGTTAATCAACGCAATTGAAAAAAAGTACAAATGTCTTAGCTGAGAACGTCCGCATGCAGCACCCGTGAGAACATTCTGGAGATTGAACTTTGAGCCGAGCGAGTTCAAATTCCATGAATTATGTACTACGTGTGTAAAAATACACGGGTGCGAATATCTCAAACGGATCATTCATTACTGCGACAATTCCATGACAAGCCATCAGTATTCGGTGATAAAATATGAACTCAATATTCGTTTTTTTCACTAGGTAAACAGTGTTCGTTTTCTTTCAAACTTTCACAAATCTTTCAATTGTATTTTACAATGATATTGATGTAGGATTGAAGTCTCAAATGTCATTTTGTGCAATATCTGACACTTTACAGGCATCACTTTAAGCTGAACTCAAGCTAAAAAGCTCACTTGTGTAATGTGTATTCTTCCCACCCCGCCCCGCCCCGCTCACGAACAACTGCCGCTCACGAACAACTGAACAGAGCTTCTTGTCAAATATTCTGCTAGAAGACGGAATTATGAACTTTCGTATCTGTCCGTTATTTCCCTTATATAATTGAATTGGTGTGATTTGTATTAAACTCCGATTGAGGAGTTCTAGCTATAGCTCAGTGGTTATGGAAACTTTCAAGCAATCCTGGGTTCTCCAGTTTAATCCCCGTGGAAGTCCAATTATCTTTGCTCATTTGATTTATTAAATTCTTTCTGGTCAGTGTCTCGTTTGTATGAATTTGCATTAGAGAAAATATGTCAGTCTTCAGTTGTTACCCTGTGTTTTCAATTCGTTTCGGTGCAAATCCCTAATAGCACCTTTAATCAACATGGGAGACACAATCTCTTCTTCGCACTTGCGTGAAAATACACAATGGTAAGAGTTATTTACTTAGTTCCTTTTCCAAAACGTTCATCTACCGGCGGAGCCATCGTGCCTCTTGCGACTGCGGAGGTAAAGAAAAGGGAGTTGGGACTGGAATATAACCCTCTGCATTACCGATATATTACATTATCATCGAGTTTATACACGACTACGAGCAGTTCCTTCTGAAGGGAAACTGTAGACTACCCTGTTGACCTATAATTACGATGTTCTCTGAATCCCTGGCGAATTCCCAGAAGGAAGTCTTCGGCATTATACAACAGAAAAGTACACACTCCACTTACCTCTGCTTCTGAAATAAGTTTTTGTGTTTAACTCTCGCAGTGCGGGTAACTTCATTATCTGCACTATACTAGTACTATATCTAAACATACCATACGGCGAGCTATGGCTCGAAAAGGAGGTTTCTGTAAAACATGGTTTAAAACTATGAAGTGCCACCATGACATTTGCTAATTTATAATAATACGACCGTCGCGCTGGTGCTTGCTAACCAGCGGCAAAAAAGGAACAATTCACCCACAATGCAGCATCAGAGAATAGTTTCAAACTCTTTATTTGGTGTGTAGCTTCAACATGGTTAAAAAGTAAAATAACCGGAAAAATCCATGAATTTCCCATCGGTTTGCAACTGGCGCTCCATAGCTTCAAACAACAGTTGACATGGTTGATGGAATTCTCATTTGCGAGTTCCAAACAATGTGTACGGAATATGTTTATACTGCCGCGGAAAGGGTTAAAAGACGTCGCTTGTGTGCTACGTGATCTAAGGTAGATGTAGACTAAGTGTTGGTTTGTCCGATCTAATTCCAGAGGGAACTTCCGTCTGCCTTATATACATCCAGTGGCGTAGCTATAGGTGTTTTTCATTGGGGGGGGGGGGGGGGGGGGGGGGGGGGGGAGGGGGGTGCGGGGGCGGCACCGTGGGCTTGGATATTTATGACGGGGCGCAGGTTTTCAGCTGACAAGCAAAGAAAGGGTCTTCACTCGTTTATAAGGCCCAGAATGATCATATTTACCTTATTCATGAGCTGATTTTGGCCGTAAATGATAATTTGGGTCGAAATCATTATTTCTACCTTAAGAAAAACAGGTTCTCGTGCCGATTTTGGGGTTGGGGAGGGGGGGGCAGAGACAATTTTGGGGGGTACCCCAAGCCCCTCACCGCCCCCACCCTCCCCCCAAAGCTCAAATCATAACAGACAATACAGTTTATGAGCATGTGTGTGCGCTCATTTGTTGGAGCCTCACGTTAATTGGATATTTTTTGGCTGAGAAAAAAGCAAAAATGAAAAATGATTTTCACTTACTCATTTCACTTACTTTGTACACGACTTTTATTATCCCGTAGACAGTTTAACATCTGAACACTTCAATCGTAAATATCTTTTGAACGAAATGATAATTAAAAACCGAAACCTGTCATTGTTAATATATGAATATGACAAGCAAGGTATGAGAGAACCACTATAGTTCCAAGTAAGTTTTGAGGAATTGGACGATGTTACTAAATCCCTTTAACATGAAGTATAATCCTTTCAAAATCCTCCTTTGTGAATTGAAAGCAGTTGTAGATATGACTGGCACGTAAAAAGGTAAAGGACGCTGCGTGATCTGAGGTAGATGCAGATAGAGTTGGTTTACCCGATCTAATTCTGGGGGATTTTGGTCTACATCATCATTATTACATATAAGTTACAAGCATGTGTACGTGATTACTATGTTTAGACCAACTTTCTGTCACCCCCCCCCCCCCCCCCTCCTACCTACTCTATCTCTCTCCCTCTCTCCTTTGCTCTCCCCAATGTTCTTCTCTATGTCTGTCTTTACCCTTGCTTTACGAGCACCAACTTTATCTCTCTTCATATATTATTTCTTCTCAATTTCTACGTTTTTCTTTATCGTTGCTTTACATACCCAGTCTAACGCAGTATATTCATATAAAAGGGTGCACAATGTGTTCTTTTATTAAAACAAAATGTTTTCCAGTAATAAAAGCAAATATCTATTTTTTCAATTAGTGTAATATGTCTTGGACAATGAGTAGGAAATGGGGATCCATGTGAAAAATTAATGAAGCAGGTAAAAAATACATGACTTCTGAGGGCAGTATAACATACATTTTGAACTCTAGATTGAGTAAAAATACACACACAATTGCACGGTCTTCAAGATAAACCCAAGGCTTTAAAGGGAAATGAAACGCTAGAATTTTTGCTTGCTGTAACTGATAAATGCAGAATTCCTGTCACTTCTAGTCATATTTATTTCCTCTTGGGTATCCCTAATAATGGACATAATCAATGTTTTTGAAAAGCACTATCAACTGTTTTGACTGATCACTGGGGGCTGCCATGTTTTCCAACTGTACTGCATGAAATGCCAGCATTTGGCTCCCATTTAAGTTATTAGCGTTGTTACATAATAATGATTAAATCACCCAACTCTCTATGTTACAAACAAGACAAAAGCGCAGTTGAAATTGAGATAATTACTAGTACATTTATTAACATAATTATCACCATTATAAAGCCTTTAATAAAAGAAAACAAATTGTCATAACAAAAATGTATACAAATAATGAAATGTATAATGTATTACTATAGTACCACAGATTATTTAATTGCATTCTTCCGAATAATAATTCAGACAAATATCTACATGAATGTATAACTTTGGTTCCAGTGATTTCATTGCATATTGGATAGTTAGATGGTGCAGCTTGAAAACTCTACATACAACAAATTATATGCAAATATATACTGACATTTATTCTTCCAACTGTTTACTATACAATTATATAGTCAATATAGACTACTTAAATGACCATAAAGAAGATTTCTTTGTGTGGACAGGTATCAAGTAGAGTAGACCACAAAAGTAGCAATCAATATGTAACAGACAATGGCTGCATCATATTCACTCCTATTCAAGTTTGCCAGTCAAGTTTCATGCACAAAAGAGGATTTAAAAAAAAGAATTGTGCCTTTGTTTAGAGAAAATCAACATAATTCTGAACAAATCTGAAAGGGCAACATATATCTAGAATACACACACATCTTTGGTTTCTATACAAGTTTTGGTTCTGGGTAATCATAAACAACAGATATACATTGTATGGATCATAAAATACATCATCTCCTTTTAAGTGACAGATTAAATTCAATAGCTATTGACATTATTATTACCTTGCTAATGAACAAGCTACTATTCACAATCAAGTGAATATAAATGTTTGCATTGCATTTTGATAAATAAGGATCATTGTCAACAAGTAAAATGAACTGGATTTTTCAAAAATTAGGTTCAAACTGGATGTAAACAAAAATTAAATTCAGAATATATTTAAGGCAGAAATGTTTGCAGCTTTGGTGCTAACTTATTTATTGCATTTCGGATAATTGTACCAATTTCATTTTTAAGGATCAATATATTTGCAAACAGAAACAGCACTTGTCCTATACTGATTATTATAGAGATTATTCACAAATTCTCTTGATAAAAGTCCAAATAATGCATTTTGATTGTATTCCATGAAATAGAAATCAATTTGTGACAATGGACAATTAGAATAACATTATTCTATATTCTATACATTTTTAGACAGAAATCTCTGCAGCTTTGGTGGCTATACAAGTTAAGATTGCATTTTTGAAAATTGTTTTTAAAAAAGAAGAGAAAAATGGATTTCAAAATATGTCCTGTTTACTGACATCAATACAAAAACTACAAATGTCAAAATAAAATACTACACAATTACATAAAACCAAAAACAGCTGCTTGTACTTCTTACACATACATCACAAACATAATCAAGAATTCAAATACTGCTGAGTTTTGATTGTAATATATCATACATCTTTCAATAGTGTATGTTTTTACATCACTATAAATATCATCGGACTCAACAGTTGCCAATGTCTTTCAAAAATACTGTCCTATATCGCTTATTTAATTTTAACACACAAACACATTTACATGTACCCGTAAACATTTTAGTTGTGATACTCCACTAACCAATTGAAGACTAGTTGATTTGGTATAACACACATTCTTCAGAGCATTTTAGAAACCAGTCCTAAATGGTTTAAATAATATTATAAAACGGCTCTGGTGATTTCTGTAACGTGGTTAAATCCTGTCACGTGACTATTCATTAAATTTCAACAAACATGCACGACAGTGCAAACAAGGTGCAACCGGGGTGCGTTACTCGTTTTCGTGCACAACTTTTTGCACGGTTGATGACGTCACAATGCTTGTTTACATAGTTCTACGAAGGCAAACTTGCGAAAGTGATTAAAAAAAAGATGGAAAATGCTTTGTTTTGTAAATTATCTGTTCTGTAGTAAATAAATCTTAGCAGTTTTGTAAAGTATATGGTATGTGGTTTGAAATTGGTTAGTTTTGGAATGGAAATTCATAAAATTCTTTGATAATTCTCACTTTTACGGGAAATTTGTCGGCAATTTCACATCGACTGCATTTGATCTGCTGAGCTGCAGATTCAAATTCAGTGAAGCGAGTGCAGTAGTGATGATTAATTTTGTAAATTCCTAATAAATTCATACTCTGGAGAGTAGACAGACTGGGTTACTAATTGTGGCAAGTCTGTTTTCAATAATCCAGCAAAATAAAACAATCCGTGGTTGAGCTCGTTTTATAAAACAAATAATACTACGGTCTTATTATCATGCATCATGTAAATGCATCGCACTCTCGGCTTAACCCTAAAAAGACTGGGCTATTTTGAACCTTTAAAAAACTGGGGGGGGGGGGGGGCTAAAAGGGCCCCCCCCTAAGATCTCGGCAACCGAAACTCCAATAGACTCCAAATTTGGCATCGTGATAGATGTCCATAAGGTCTACAATATTGCGTAGTTAAAAAAATATTTTTCATTAGAATATGCTAATTAGAGCTAATTAATTATGCAAAAATGGTATTTTTTTGTATTTTTTGTAGTTTTCTCGGCAATCGAAACTCCAATCGACTCCAAATTTGGCATGGTGATAGATGTCCATTAGCCATACAATATTTCATAGTTAAATTTTTTTGTTTTAATTATAATATGCTAATTAGAGTTAATTAATTAATTATGCGAAAATTGCATTTTTTCGTATTTTTTGCATTTTAAAAATATTTGTTATATATTTTTTCGATGGAATAAAATATTAACCATTATTCAACCATTTGTAGCCCAAAATTAAATAATTGCGGTGATCAGAATGAAAAATAATGAAGATTTTGTCTATTCTAGGAAAAAGTCAATTTCCATAGGATTTGTACACAAATCACAAAATTTAGCGATTTTCGGGCCGACGCTCACTTACAAAAGGTCACGTAACTTTAGAACGGTACACCCGGTTGTAGCAAATTTGGTATCAAAAGTTGCGCAAGACTCTAAGGAAAAAAGTCGTGAAGTGGCACCGTAAAATATTTAAGCGTTGCGAAGTAATCGCGAAAATAGTGGAGGGGGGGGCTAAATCAGCCCCCCCCCCCGTCTTTTTAGGGTTAAGCCTCGTGCGCAACGCACAGCTAACATAGCCTTGCGTGTGATGCATTTACACAACGCACTCTAGACCATGTATTATTTGTATAATAGTAATAGGTATGATTTATAAAGTGCCTGATATGATACAATATCATCTCTAAACACTATTATTACCCCGGTCATAAGATGCAATGCAAGCCCGCACACATTGTGTGCACCATCTCCACTCCCTGGGGAGCATATCTTCCAAGCGGCTCATTGGCATTGAGAAGATCATTCACATATAGGCTTTCACCTCCTACCGGGTGCCCATTTATACACCTGGGTAGAGAGCAGCATTAGTGGAATGATTGTCTTGCTGAAGGACATACGCAGTGAGCATACATGGGGTTCGAACTTGGGATCTCATGATTGGAATGCGCGCACTTCACCAAACTTACCACACCAGGGCCCAGTTGCAGAATTAGTTGCAATCGATCGTAAAGTTTCAATTAATTACAAGTCAGGAAATATGCACATTCGAACCAATCAGATTTGCGCATTTAGTCACATGATCTGACTTGCAATTAATTGCATATTTACAATCGATTGCAAGTCTTTCTGCAACAGGGCCCATGTCCACTAAATCATGCAAATGGTTCATACAATCTGGAAATCATCAAACGAACTAATACTGGTTTAACTCTGAACTCCACACAGTGGAGGATAGATATAACTTGACATAACTAACACAAAAATTTGCATAGCGTACACACATAAGCACATTCTATATGCATTCATATTTCATTCAGGTGACATGCATAGCACGCGTTTGAAAACAAATAGATTCAATGAAATTTCATAAAGTTCAAATGAAATTACTTGTCGAGTTAAAAGTCTACGTAGTACAAAGTCATGTTACATATAAAGTCTGATTGAAACACATACATTTGGCACATTCAACTCATTTCTAATTATATTTGGTCACATTCAACTGCAGTTACAACATATAAATGAGGGTACCATCATATTTGGCAAATATTTTAAACATTTACATATATTTACAAAACTTAAACAGTTTTGGGGCTAATAATAAATCAAACATTGCCATAATTAAAATTTTGCACACTGCAGTACACAAGTGCAGAGTAGAGAGAGTACAGGTACATGTATACATAGCATAATATAAACGACTACAAAAACGACTTTCAAGCATAGTACTATAATTTGAGTACCCATTTACAAGCAGTGTGATACTGCATTACATGTAGTTATATGTACATTAATAAAGTATGAATGGAACTTGTTTATATGTTTATGGGAATACAAGAGGCAGACCAAGTTATATTTTTAGGACTAGCCAAGAAAGAATACCACAGTCCTTCTCAGGACACTCCAATCCCTTCCAATACTCACATTGTGCAACCCCAAGCCGAATGTACCATACAAAAACTTTGTGTTGCCTGCTTAGTCCTATCATCCAAAATAGACTAAGATTAAAACTAAGCTGTTGTGGTTTTATGGAAATGGGCTTTGGTGGATTTTTAGTTGAACTTAAATTCTAAGTTTGACTTAAAAGTATGGTAGGCCATAAAAGCAAAAATGTATAATATTTGAGAATTCAGGAAATTTGACATACGGAGCATAAAATGTCTTTGATAGTAGAAAATACTGATGATTTTAACAATATTGTATGCCATGCTTTAATACTAGTTGATCAATTTGCATATCTCAACTAAGGCCATGAAAAATAAATTGTTGGATTGGCGTAACCCGCCCGACCCTAAAAATACCGCCGACCCTAGAGGTTTTTATCCGATTGCGATTTCGATCAATATCGTTATGTATCGTTGTATATCGAAGCGAAAAAATCGCTATCGCCTGAGTATCGCGCTGCATTTGCAATCGATATATTTGCTGCGCTGAAAACCCGGAAGTGTTGCGATATCGCTTTTTCCCCGCGAAAATACTGTACAGTATAGATGCGTGTAAACTTGTATTTGTTATGGCATAGCGCATATGCACACTGTACATGTTGTTTCGCCGTTGATATAGCTATGCACGGTCGGAAACATGGCGGCGTATACCGTGAAGGTTACGGGGGTGATCAAAGGGAAAACTAAACCTCTTTTCAGTGTCCTCAGAAGGTTTGATTTGGATGCTGTCATCGGAGATTTAACTAAAGAAATCGCTGACAATTGTGAACCTGGACATGCCTTTTTAGTTGAAACAGTCAAAGCGTCTAGGGAAGACACTGGGCCCTTTTCAGAAATACTATTGAGTGAAACTGTGTCCATACTGCAGGACATGCAGTACCGATGTATGGTGGCGATTAAGTGAGTTAAGTGATTAAGTGAGTTCAGTTAAGTGAGTTTGTATGTGTGTGTGTTTGTGTGTATGTTTGTGTTTGTGTGTGTCTGCGTGTGTGTTTGTGTGTATTTGTGCGAATCCTGCTGGGGGGAAAAAAAAAAGAAGAAAATCCCTACCTACCTACCCTAATTTTTGGTAGCCCGTTACTCCAATCCAACAAAAAAAAATTTTGGGCCTAATGGCTTTCCATAATAAATTTTAAGTTCAATTTACAATTTTTGTGAAACACCCCCCGGTCTTCATTAAAATGTGTCAATCTTACAGTGAACACTTACTAAAACAGACCAACAATAATTATGCCGGGCATAATAAGACTAATTAACCCGTTCCATTCAAGATTATAAAATCCTCACAGACTTTGTACATAACTAACCAGGTTCCTGCCAGCAACGGATTAAACTTCAATTCCAGCCACAGTTCTCTTCAGGTTTTGTAGCTCGTCGTGGATAAGGTAGCAACCGACCATGATGCGGTTTCCTGAAAAGCTGGCACGTCCGTGAAGCAGGCGGAAGTTGTCAAACACGACCATGCGTCCTGGCTGCAGTTTCGTTCTTAGCTCGTTCTCCGGCGAATCGATGATGCGTCCCAACGCTCTGTAAGCTTTGTAAAACCGCTGCGCGTCTTCGTAGGACAGGTAGGACAGATCACTCCGGTCATGAGGGTTGAATCTGCAGGTGGGATCAGTGAAAACAGCAATAAGAAATTTAATTTGAATGTAGCCCTCACTGGATTTAACATAAAGAGCCGAGGTCCTAATGCCTTATCCCAAATCCTTCATACTTATTAAAACAATACGTATTTGTCAGTTTATCAATGATATTGTTCATAGTGTAAGAATTAAGTATGATTATGTCCTGTATCGTGTTGCATTTGGATTATCTTATATTATTACATGAATTTCTTATTATATTTTGTAGCGTGTAAATAGTTGTGTATGTAGTTTAAATGATAAATTAATGTTTAATGTATGCCCAACAGTTTCAGATGTACATGTAACTGCATGCTGTGGACAATAAATAAAACTTTTTCACTTCAATTTAATTCAATCCCCCGGACCAAAGATGAATAGCAATTTAGCATTTAACTAGATATCAGATGTATTGAAAAGAACCACCCATTATGGTGATCCTGCATTTGATTATGTTGCATCACTCCTCTTGAACAATCGCGGCCAAGGGGTATTTGTGTATTTTGTTCTGTATAGCACCTTGAGAAAAAACTATTAGATAAGTTTACCTTTTAAACAGTGTTATATTTGTATTAGTATAACATTTTATATTCCACATACTATGAATCTTGCTCTACGATTGGTCAAAAGTTAATCACGTTAATCTCATAGTTTCGTCTTTGACTTTTAATCATAAATCTTGTTCATGTGATGATTGACGAAATTAAAATAAAAGACTCTATCAATTGCTCAATATTCCAAACTGTTTAGCCCTTTGTGTAAGTTAGAGTGCTGTGCACTCAACTTCTCAACTTCCCAAGGAGCATACTAGCCATCAGCCACTACATGTATATCATACCTAAGATGTTGCAGTTGGTTGCTCAGAGCGTTGTGTTGAAGTACTGTGTGCTGGCACCGGAAGTCGTGGGTTGGATCGAGATAGTGTGCCTCAACAGGGTATGTAAGAAGTGTCGCGTAAAGTTCAGGATCTGTTTCTCGTAGGCACTGCGCAGCACGGAACCCGTCAACGAGCGTATTCTCACCCCCCTCTCCGTCGTGGTGAATGCAGTGTAGAACGAGCCCTCTACAATAAATAGAATATAAATCATATATCAATTAATCTCATCAACGGATGCATTCTCTATCATTCCAAAAAAGAATTGTAATTAGTGTCCTGTACAGTTCAGCATCTCTTTCTCGCAGTTACTGTGCAGCACAGAAATCGTCATCGAGCGTATTCTCGCCTCTCTCTCCATTGTGGTGAATGCAGTGTAGAACTAGCCCTCTACAAAACAAATATATATATATATGAATCAAATATCGATTAATCTCATTGATGAGTGCAATTCTCTATCATTCAAAAAAAGAATTACAATTAGTGTCTTGTACAGTTCAGCATCTCTTTCTTGACACACTGTGCAGCACAGAACCCATCGACAAGCGCATTCTCGCCTCTCTCTCCATTGTGGTGAATGCAGTGTAGAACTAGCCCTCTACAAAACAAATAATATAAATCAGATATCAATTCATCTCAGCAACGAGTGCATTCTCTATCATTCCAAAAAAGAATTGTAATTAGTGTCCTGTACAGTTCAGCATCCCTTTCTCGCAGGTACTGTGCAGCACGGAAATCGTCGATGAGCGTATTCTTGCCTCTATCTCCATTGTGGTGAATGCAGTGAAGAACAAGCCCTCTACAAAAGAAATAAATTAATTCAGATATCAATTAATCCCATCAATGTGATTATTCTCGCCCATTTCTCCATAGTGGTGACTGTACTGAGACTGCCCCTTGGCACAAAAACCTGCCTATTCATTGCAGTGATCTATGCATAATGGGTAATAAAGAGAAACTTACATTAAATTTCCTCATGTTGCTGAAGGAAATGTTCTCCCCTTAATTGGTTTAAACTGATTAATAGGACGGTAAATACCTAGGAGAATCAAGAAAAGTGGTAAATTCTAATAATCTTGGTTTTCTCTACAGGGGATCATTTTAGTGGTCACTATAAACAGGATCGACTGTAAGTGCATTATATACATTTTAAATCCAGCATCAATAACTGCAATAACATTGTCACGTAAAGACGGTATCTTTTATTGTTCTTCTTTATCTATATGAGACAAAAACAAACTGATATAAGCTTGGCTTGAAGCCAAGCTTGTCAATGTAGACTATTGTGTTATGACCCTTGACTACTTTGACAACAGACAAGCAAATACTCATACAAATCCTTATGACCACTGCACTGCATACAGTAAGGTGTATGATGAACTTACCCTGCAGCATGGTTAAAGGGCATCAAGCGTGGGGATGCTACACAGCGGGTCGCCATTTTGAACTGGGCCAGTTTGCGCGCACCGCATGACACTGAGCTAACGTGCATCACGCACCGTGCGCAACGTGTACTTAAGATGGCGCCGCGCATCTGATTTTGACGAATCTGAAGTACCTTTAAAGTATGTGTGGTCCGTGTGGTTTTTCAGAGGGAGTGTATGATCAACTTACCCTGCAGCATGGTTGAAGTATGTGTGGTCCGTGTGGTTTTTCAGAGGGAGTGAGGTGTATGACCAACTTACCCTGCAGCATGGTTGAAGTATGTGTGGTCGGTGTGGTTTTTCAGAGGGAGTAAAGGTGTATGATTAACTTACCCTGCAGCATGGTTGAAGTATGTGTGGTCCATGTGGTTTTTCAGAGGGAGTAAAGGTGTATGATCAACTTACCCTGCAGCATGGTTAAAGTATGTGTGGTCAGTGTGGTTTTTCAGAGGGAGTAAAGGTGTATGATTAACTTACCCTGCAGTATGGTTAAAGTATGTGTGGTCAGTGTGGTTTTTCAGAGGTTTTTCAGAGGTGTATGATTAACTTACCCTGCAGCATGGTTAAAGTATGTGTGGTCCGTGTGGTTTTTCAGAGGGAGTGAGGTGTATCCTGTATCAGCGATCTCTGCATCATTCTGATACTGCCAGATGTCTCCATACAGTGTGTGCATCGGTGTGCTTATGAGGCGAATGGCTTCCTACAAACAAATGAATATGTATTCATTGTAAATCTTATATACAGGGATCAAAACTAGCAATTGCCCTGGGCAAGTAAAAGATCAATGCCCTAGTTTGGTTGCCCAATCGGGCAACCAAATTATTGGTCAACTATGAAAGAATAATGGAATTTCTTAGGTTTAAATCTCCTCTAGAAGTAAGCGGGCAAGTAAACTTTCTGTTTGGGCAAGTAAAATTTGAGTTATGATTTGACTTGCCCGAACGGGCAACTCAGGAAAAAAGTTAGTGTGGAGGCTTGTTATATACCGTATGATTGTCCTGTATTACATGTTTTTGCTTATAACACTATAAAAATCAACTTAGAAACAAATATTTACAACCCATTCAATATCAAAATAACACAACATATTCAATTTCACTAAAAGAAAGTGCTTTAATAAGATTCTGAAATTGTATTTTAAGTATGAGAAACATTACAATTTGGCATCAGTTTTAAAGATAATCAAGGAGGTGGTTTAGGCACTTGGCTGTCTGAGCAAGGAGGTACTAGTGGCTGTGATAATATAATCACATGCAGCCTGAAGCACCTTTGTGGCTGCTCCTTGGCTGTATGCTCCCTGGGGAGTTGAAGTAGTGCTTGACAGTTTGCTTCCTTGCATTGTTCCTAATGACCAGAAGATAGTTCTATTTGTACACTGACAGATTGTGTCAAGAAAAAGAATTTCTATACTAGATGAATGCGCAGTCTATAGGGATGCCTCCGCCTTTGCATAATTTTCATACCAAGCCCTAATTGACTTGCACTGAATTTCTTAATTCATGTTTAATTGTAATTGGCCAATCAGTTATCGAGATGTATAAGGAGGTCTGTGACCTTTGACCTTTGATGTCAAAATATACTCAATTTATTGGCTTGTCAAAGATTATTATCATAAATTATTGCGACTGGTTACCTCTGTGCCGTCTTTGGTCGGTGCCAAGCCAGAAACGAACGTGAAGCCGTAAACGTGCAGATTTTCCATCACACGTCTAAGCCCCTCTCCCTCGCGCAGCGCGTCAATGTGCACGTCTTGTGGGGGATTTTGTTCCACAGCCTTGCGATCCCACAAAAACGGTTGCAGCTGCTTACTCTCCTTTTGTGACCTTAGACCACTGAAATTGAAAAAAAAAAAAACATACACTGTATACATGTATATTCAGTAGGATGATACATAGGCGTAGGAGGAGCAGCCCCCCTCGAGTTTTAAAAACGGCCATTTTCAGGCAAAAAGCATCTCAAATTAGTGCAAACCTTATCATATTTAGGCAAAACAATGTCATATTTTTGCAAAGTCATACCATTTTAGGCCAATATAACATCATTTTCTCGGAAAACCACCTAAAACACATTGAGGACCTTTTTTTTTTAGTTAGGCAGAAAGGTACATTTTCAATCAAAGTCATAATGCTTGCTTATCTAGAATTGTATATTCTTCTTTTTAAATTAAGTAATGGTCTCAACCATGTTTTTCTTTGTCCTCTCTCATTTATTGATTTTAATTTGTTTAAATCTGTGATAGAAGTTTGTCAATTTTGTCTAATGATAAGTATGCACTACCTGCGAGATTTAAAAAAAAAAGTAGTTAAAAAAGTATTGGAACAGAAAGAATATTTGTTTGTTGGCAACTGTGTAAGGTCTAACCAAGGAGTCACTCACTGACCCTAGCCCAGCTATATATTAACTCTTTGCTACATAGGTGAACCCAGGGGGGGGGGAGGGTTCAAACCCCTCCCCCCTTTGCTGTATAAATGACTGTTTTTTGGTTTCCCCCCCCCCCCTCCCCTGTTACCACGTTTAACTGCTCTCAAGGCCCTTGCTACAAGAACTTTCAACTAAAATATATTTCAACATAGAAATAAGCATTTAGCACACAGCCTACCTTACACCCTCATCCTGCTCCTGTAACCTTTGACCCTTGACCTCTTTCCATGACATCTGACCTCTGACTTGCCTATATAACCTTTGACCCGGTGCATTTTCTAGCAGCCATTGCAGGGAGAAAGTGGTTATATGGTCATCGAGCCCTGGTGAAAGATTAGCAATACCAATCATGCATTAGAGGGCCTTGAAACTCATCACCTAGCTAGGGAGTGCTTCAGAAAGAGGCTATCAGGGTCCGGGGGGGGGGGGGGGGGGGGGTGTTTCCCAAAGATCCTAAGTTGAACTAAAGTTGGACTTACAAATTATGGAAAGCCATTAGTTTCTTTTAAACAATTTTAGTAAAAGTTCTTTTAAAAGGCATAAAATGTTGATTCAAATTTTTAATATTTTCTATTATCGAGGAGATTTCATGAGCTTGATGTAAAATTTATGAAAAGTCGAAAATACTTGCATTTTTGCTTATGAATATATTTTATTCCAAGGCTACAAATGGCTTTCCATAATTTGTAAGTCCAACTAAGAGTTAAGTTCAACTTAGGATCTATGTGAAACACCCCCCAGGGATATGCCTGATAAAAATATGAAAAGTTGAAAACACCAGGAAAGTTTATAATAATTATATGGTAAATATGGTCCCCAATTATACCCCACCTGGGTAGAGAGCAGCAGTAGTTGATTAGTCATCTTGCTGAAGGATAACAGCAGTGGGCACACACTGGATTCAAATTCAGGATCACATGAATGGAGAGCGTGGGCTTTACCAATCTTGCCACAACATTTTAGACTTTTCATATATGTTGCATCAAGAACATGAAATCTCCTTGATAATAAAAAGTATTAATTATTTGAATCAAAATTCATGCCTTTGAAAAGGGACTTTTACACACAAAATTCAAAGAAACTAATGGCTTTCCATACTTTTTAAGCCCAACGTAGAGGTAAGTTCAACTTAGGATCTTTGTGAAACACCCCCAGCATATGGAAGCTAAAGACCAAGTTGATTGCATGTCAAGCCTTCCACACACTACAATACATCCGATACCACAAACTTTGTAAACTTTGTAAATATGCACAACTTTCTTTTGTTCAGGTACATGTATTTGCAGTTGGTTGTCGGATTGGAATCAGATCGTGTAGGCTTAACATAGCACCTCGGCAACCTCCCAGTGAGCTTTGAAAAGCGCCCTCAGTCAGGATGACAGAGTGACTTTAATATGAGCCATCGAAACATTCAATGAAGAAAGTTCTTACAAGTAATCGTGAGAGTATCGCCCTCTGTGCTGAGTTGCTTGGGTCTGATGTCGTCTGGTAATGAGATGATGTCCACAAAGTTCTGCTTGCATGAGTGCTCGTAACACGTCGAACACCTGTTTGTTGCCAAGGAAACGGAAAGAAAGTATGAAGATGGCTGCTTCATGTGAGATATATGTTTAACCTTTTCAGGACTGGTCTCCGGCTGGGACCAGTACACTTGGCCTGGTATATGGAAAATGCATGTTATACTGAAATCAAAATAGTCTTCATTATGTGAGACGTAAGAAATCATGAAAGGATAAATTGTGTTTGTTGTTTTTGTTTTACTTTAAAAGACATATTAACCCCATTCAGGACTGGTCCCCGGCTGGGACCAGTCCACTTGGTCTGATATCTATGGAAAATACAAGTTACACTGAAATCAAAATACCCTTAATTATGTGAGACGTAAGAAATCATGAAAGGATAAATTGTGTTTGTTGTTTTTGTTTTACTTTAAAAGACATATTAACCCCATTCAGGACTGGTCCCCGGCTGGGACCAGTCCACTTGGTCTGATATCTATGGAAAATACAAGTTACACTGAAATCAAAATACCCTCAATTATGCGAGACGTAAGAAATCATGAAAGGATAAATTGTGTTTGTTGTTTTTGTTTTACTTTAAAAGACATATTAACCCATTCAGGACTGGTCCTGAAAATACCTGAAAGAGGTTACGGTTATATTAATGCATACATGTATATTTCGTTCTTAATTGGCTCTGTCTGTTGTGAATTTTCTATGTAGTAAGAGTGTCACTCATAGTATATTGCTGCTGGCTTCCAGCTAAAGCCAGATGTGTGTACATTAAAGGGGTAGTTCAGTTTTGGTAAGAGGGTGCTGCACAAAATAATTTTGTTGAGAGATAATGAAAAACTGAGTATAACATTTGAAAAAGCATACAATTATAATTACAGAATAAACTTTATTTGATCAAAATCGGTTCAGAAACGGCTGAAATATCAATAAATATATTCAATCGGAATAAATCTGGGTCCCAGATTTATTCGATGATTTAAAACAAAAATTGAAATGCTTACACTTTTTCAAAAATGTTCAAAAGAGGATTTTAATTAGTTGTTGATGATCTCTCTATTTAATCATTATTTCAACAAAACATCATTTTGCATAATTTTGTATGAACAATGGTTAAACCAATGCTTTTTTTAGAGAGCGCCCTCTTGTGTTTGAATGGCTCTTTTTGAATGATAACAGGCTTTTTACTTAGTCGTTTGTAATTTTCTATACCTTTCGAGCATGGTGGAGTTATAACTATTAGTTTGTTATGTTATTGTTCAGGTTTTGGTTACTAAAGCTCAGCCTTACCAAAACTGTATACTGCAGTAGAGTATACATCAGAGTCTGTTGCGCTATACATGTAGATATAACTGAACCTTTTTAGTCTTTGGATTTTAGTTCAGTCTCTTATACTGGAATAAATACAAAAATAAACAATCATATGAATGTTATAAACCATCTGTGGAGATTTATGTATTTGACTCAGGACAAAATCAATAATCTAATATTAAGCAAAATCTAAAATCCTGGCTTAATTAGTGTCAGAGGTCAAACTTATCTTTCACTGAGCCATACATGTTGGATCAAGGAATCAACTACACAATGTAGAGTAATAAATCAAAGTCCAGACCAATATGAGGTGAATAGCCTATTGTTCAGTAAACATATACTCTGTACATGTACACAAACCTGCCATAAAACAACTATTTTGTATCAACAGAGAAAAGACATTGCCTATAAATTGGGAATATAAACGTTTTCATTGCACTTCTGTATACTACTAAATATGGGGTGTGTTAGTTAAAATTATAGCATCTGACTAGATTACAGCACACAAACTTAACCCCTTGACTATGGGAACCGGGTGGGTTGTGTACAAAGTCAATGGGGATTTCAGAAACTCGAAGGGAATGGGTTAAAAGGGCTAATGGGAAGAGCCGATGATATAGGGCTTTAGTTGCTCAGTCAGTAAGAGCACCAGGGGCTACTCAATTTTGTTTTTGAAGGGGTATATCGCAGTCAACTCAAAAGCTAGGTACTTGGGAAGTGAAAGATAGAGAAAGAGAACAAAACATGTCTTTGGAACTGATGGGAACTATCAAGTTGAGTGAACACAATAGGCTCTTGGGGACGGGGGTAGAATTGGACCAGTGTCCATGAATCGACCCGCACATGTACATGTAGTATGTTTGAAGTATGGCAAGCAGTTTGATGCATTGCAGTTTGATGCATTGCACCACTCAAGGAAGGGGGAGGGAGGTCAATAGAGTGAGACCAGTTTGACTTCAACAAGAGTCAAATCTTTGTATATAGTGACCACCTAAGGGAAACAAAAACATATGGCAATGATAACCAGGTGACATCTATGTTACATAGGTTCCATAACACTGTTTTTCTCTGCAAGGGGTCACATTGGTGGCCACTATAAGCTGGCTGGCTGCTGTAGACAGGTGGCCACTAAGACAGGTTTGACAGCAACTTTGGATACCTACTTGCAATGGTCTCTCAGCCACAAGAAGCTAGCCCTAAACGTCTGGCCTCCCAGGGTAAGAGACAGGTGATCCTCATGTTGCTGGATATCTGCCTGTTGCCTGTCCGCACTGACTGTGTTGGAATGCTGATGATGAGACGAGGTAGATACCAGTCTAAAAGAAGTGTTCTGACAAGCGGCTGTCCTCACTCCATGCAGAACTGGTCTGACATTTGCTGCATTCTTTGTCCAAGCTATGTGTACAAATTATAGAGAGGAAAAAGTTAAATGTTATTAAGTAGTGTCAAATTCTCATTTATGATTTTAAAAATACTACTAAAAACTGACTGTATTGGAATGCTGATGGTAAGACAAACATGTTATGCAGGTTTCATTTGTATGACGCACCTCTTGACCCCCGGTAAATGACGCACTTATTACGCACCCATGACGCATTTCCCGGGGGTCAAGAGGTGTTGTTTTTCAAAAGTACCTGTTTTTGTGTTTACATGCTAATGAACTCATCTGCTCGAATGTTGTGACATTATTGCAGCAGAACTATGAAACAGATAAATTAAATTGTACTAGGTACTGTAGCTCAATATATTTTACAGCTTCCTCGCTTGTTTCAGATGAGATTTACAACCAATAAATACATTTTTTCTCTCCTAGTTTGAACAGAAATTTCAGTTGCCTAATAGGGCAACCGAACAGAACTAGACCATTCATAAAATTTGACTTGCGTCTGCCAATCATCAATTTTTACTTGGCCCGCACAATCCTGAACAGCCTCAACTCCTTGAGTGCCAAGCTCGCATTTTTGCGAGTTACAATACACAAAAATGTCATAGAGCATTAAAATCCCTGGCACTTAAATCTGCCAAAACCTCACACTTCATACACATACCTGCACTGTGACTGAAACTTGAACCCTGTAAAGATCCACAACCAGAGAGATATCTGTGTACGCGTTGCCCCTGGAGACGATGTAGTCCCCTCAGACCTGGAAGCATCCACAAGCACCGTCTGGTCACTAATTGTGACATTTTACTCAAAGATCTTGACTTGCATACATGTGTGATGGTTCTGTATTTAAAAAAAAAAACAATTATTAACATTTTAAAATTAACTTCGAAAAAATTACCGTATGTGCTTGTAAAAAATCCTTTAAGATTATTTGCAATTTTTAAAGAAGAAATAAGGCATAAACTGACAATTTAGAGCAGATCTACATGAAGGTGAACAAAAATGGTTCAGTTCAATGTACTAATTCAGTTCATGTAAAGATCATGAAGATGTATTAGTCTATTTATCCCCATTATTACTCATTTTTGTTTCTTTCTTTTTAGTTGTCCATTTTTTATCTTTCAGTTTCACAAACTACATTGTTTCTGTACAAATTACCCCGCAACTGAATTGTAACAATGAAAGCTTTGATAGTTAACACACAAGCCTCTCTCAACAATCTCCTAAAAGCATCAAGAAAGCCTTTTCTGTGTAAATGTTCGGGAGATCCCTGGCACTGTGATCATATAGGGGCACCAAGAAGACTGTTGAGCATTCGTTGAGAGCTAGATCACTTTCCTTGGCGATCGTTTAGAGACTTTTTTGGACCGAGTCAAAACTTTGAGGAGACTGACATGGCAACCAGGGATATCATTGAGACTAGGAGATCTTGGTGACCACCAAGTACATGGTTCAGTCAGCTGGACCATTAACACGCAATATACGCTAATATGCTGGAGATAAGCATACCGCCCATTCGTACACTGTTGCGTTCAACAGTTGAATGCTGTGTCTTAGGATGCATCGCTAGGGAAAACAGGTTTTGTTTTGTGTTTTTCTAGTTTTTCTACATTTCGCATTCTTCAAAACTATATGGAGTCTGTAATTATTATCAAACTAGAAGGCCGACAAAGTCAGCATACCCACGCCTGCCATTAGCCCTGTTCTACCCCTTCGTCGGCCTCAACCCTGTTTTGCTTACCGCAGGCTAACCAGCGCGTTTTAGGCACGATTTGGTGAAAATGCCTAGGCCAGGGTGTAGGCCGCTTGCTTGCGGCGCGGCAGCCCCATGGCGAGGCAGTGTACAAAATTATTGACAACGAGAATATATCGTAAAAACACCTGAATCATCCAAAATGTAAGTTTCCAAAGTGCACCCTACTTCCGATTGCTCGAAAATTTGAGATTTCAACAAAGTTCACTGCGAAAATGCGGCAAAAAATGACTTACGGAGGTTGAAATTGGTCGAGTTTCTCGATTCAAAACACGAACCGGATCTATAATCATCGCAAGCATCTCTTGTGTATACTTCACATGCATATTACGTGGTTCAATCAGCTGTTTGACCGCATTACATTTGGAAAAATAGTATATCCCTCCACCCTTGCAATAGCGAAGTTGCATTGCCCACAGCCAAACATCGCGCAAACTACGTGTACAAAAATATGGCCCATGCGCGCACGCCATGTAACGCCGAATGACGATGCCTAATTAAATACATACTCAAACTTCAAGGTTCCACAGAATTTGCAGGGGTCAACCAATCATCACCAAAATCTAATCGATTCTTCCATGTCACTATCCAAACATTCCCTGAAAATTTGGTGCAAATCCGTTCACCCGTTCTCTAGTTATCTTGTACACAAACAAACAAACAAAAAAAAAAAAAAAAAAACAAACATACGGAACCCTTTACATAACCCCCTGCCGATTTCATCGGCGTGGGTAATTATATGAATTGTGGATCACATAAACCGACAAAAGTTTTTTTGCATTTGCTGGTAAATGGAAGAAACGGCCGACAAAAATATTGTGTTGAATAGACTAGTGCAGCAGGAGGAAGAGGTTCATCTCCGCAAAATGCTCTCTATGCTATGTCACGGTGACTGCAGGCCTAGGGCAGGCGCTCGTTGAAAGATCATTGACTTGAGAGACCGGGCCAATTTGTGGTCGCTCAGTCAGAGGTCGCCCAACGATCACCTGCTTGTCTTTAATTGGTAGAGAATGCTGCTCTGGCCTTGCCGTTGTCAAAATATAATAATTAACAGTTTTAAACACTCACCCTTCCTTGCTGCATCAGTCACCACATGATCATTCAGACATCACAATCTCACTCTCAGACTCATCTCACTCACTGACTCAGTCTTAGTGTTGGATCGACAAATCTAGCGCTTTCATGGCCTCTTTGACATTCTTATTGTCATTTTCACTGTCGGCATAGCTAGAATGCCGACAGTGAAAATGACAATAATAATGTCAAAGAGGCCATGAAAGCGCTAGATTTGTCGATCAATCTCAGTCTCAGACTGTCATTCTCAGAATCTGTCTTATCTTACAATAAAAATGTATGAATAACATTAACAGCATGATTGACATCATATTGCCATGCCCATGGTGCTTCTCCAAATACAAATAAGCATTCTCTTACTCACCGAACAGGCTTGTAAATGTTAGTCTTTCTTGTGTGTACTTCGGCGCGGCCTCGAGTTCGTGTTTGATGCAATATAATGAGCAATAATCAAGGACAAGGTCACGCGAAAGTTGCATTGAACATGCAGGTAGGTAGCAGCGCAGCAAGCCGGTGTACGGTTACGTGCGGTGAAATAGCCCGGCCGCGCTCGTCTGGAAACCCAGGGCATGCCGGTGAGAGTTACCAGCAACTACTATACTGCAGCAGCCTACACGCATACCGAGCGTCTTACCGTAGATGGCGACAAACACATTGTGAAACTTACATGATAGACCCCATCGATATCACCACGGTGGATAGACCCGCGACAAAAATGGACAAAAGTGGGTGCTTTATGGTAATATAATAATTGAATGATTGATTGATTGATTGATTGATTGATTGATTGATTGATTGATTGATTGATTGATTGATTGATTGATTGATTGATTGATTGATTGATTGATTGATTGATTGATTGATTGATTGATTGATTGATTGATTGATTGATTGATTGATTGATTGATTGATTGATTGATTGATTGAACCCTGACCCACACACTGCTTCTAACTATTTCTTCTGTCTTGTAACTTGTATTGTTGTAATTTGTGCATATATATAGTTGTGTTGTATTTTACATTGTATTGTGCTTTTTGGTCGAATAAATAATAATAATAATAATTGATTGATTGATTGATTGATTGATTGATTGATTGATTGGTTGATTGATTGATTTGATTTGATTGTCCAAATTCATAACCATTCTTTTCTTCACATGGTTACAAAGTATAGTAAGTGGTGTAGCTACGGGGGGCACGTGCCCCCCCCCCCCCCCCCCCACCCCCACAACAACAAAAAAGTGTTTTTTCAAAAACAATAACAAAATATTTCACACAAGGTTCCCCCAGGCCTCCCCTCCCCCCCCCCCAAAAAATAAATAAATAAATAAAAAATACAATCGGAGCTAATATTAATATGATTATAATCCCATTCGCTGCATACAGATGATTGTCCATTTCAAAACTCAATTAAAGACCCACTCGTTTTAAAAGGTTTATTCGAATATTATTGTAGGACAATATAGGAAGTCCTTTATTCTTTTTTCTTATGAAATATTTTAATTTGATTTATATTAGTGTAAATAACATAAACTGGGCTCCAAACGAATAGGAATTGAATAGGAATACAATTTTCTCTAAATTTCAATTTGGATTTAGAAAAAAACACAGTACAACTCATGCTTTATTAACATTTATTGATAAAGTATATAAAGCCATAGATAATTATTCACACACGATAGGAGTTTTTCTAGACTTCTCTAAGGCGTTCGATACTGTTGATTATAATATACTCTTTTATAAATTACATCATTATGGAATAAGGGGTACGACATTGGATTGGTTCAAAAGTTATCTCTCAAACCGCGAGCAATTTGTTTCTTTAAATAGCCACAGATCTAATTCGCAACCATTAAGCTGCGGCGTCCCACAAGGAAGCCTCCTTGGGCCTTTACTATTTATTATATATATAAATGACTTTCAGAACTCCTCTGAATGCCTCTCATTTATTTTATTTGCTGACGATTCTAATGTATTTTTATCTCATTCTGACCCAAATGTTTTAGTTAACTATATGAATTTAGAATTGAAAAAAATACATGATTGGATAAATGCAAATAAATTATCACTTAATTTACAAAAAACTAAATACATGCTATTTAGTAATACTATAAAGCATTTACCCGACAATATTGTATTTAATAATTATATTATTGAACAAGTTATAACAATCAAATTTCTTGGAGTAACTGTAGACGACAAACTTTCTTGGGCTCCCCACATTAATAATATAAGTCGAGTGATTTCCCGAAATATTGGAGTATTGAATAAACTAAAATATTATTTTCCAACTTCAACTTTGATTACGCTATATTATACTCTAATATTACCTTACTTGAATTATGGAATACTTTTATGGGGCAACACACATTCTACGTATTTAGATAAAGTTTTACTTCTTCAAAAGAAAGCGCTGCGAGTTATTTTTAATGTCTCATTTCGAGCCCACACAAATGAACTTTTTAAAGATAATAATATTCTCAAAATTCAAGATCTTTATAGTTATCAATTAGGACAATTTATGTATAACTTTAATATTGGTAATCAACCTGACGCATTTAAGCATATGTTTATTAAAAATAACACCATACATCGTTATAATACGCGTAATTCCGAAGCATATCATTTACCTCTAATTAGAACTCACTTAGCGAAATCAAATATAACATTTAGTGGTCCCAAGTTTTGGAATAATTTGAATGATTTAATAAAAGACTCCCCTAGCCTCAATCAGTTTAAAACTAAACTAAAACAACACTTATTATGTTCGTATTTAATAGACTAGGCTCATTCATAATATAAAAGAAAAATAAATCAATTAAATTTAATTAAATTATATTATATTATATTAAATAGAATTGAACTCACATGATATAGTGTGTACTAGTGCCCTGACCTGGTCAACATTGCGAAGTACCTTGGTTGGCGAGATTACTGATCCATATTCTCTATGTCATTGTCTTTGACTTTCTTTCCTCTACAACTCTTTACCTCCAAATTTTCTTTTTCTTTCTCCTTGTTTTTGTTTGTTTGTTTTTTTTTGCTTGTTTTTTTTTTCTTCTTTTTTTTTCCCCCTTCTTTTTTGGTTTCATTCTAAGTAGTAGTTTCCATTGGTTGTAGGTATACATTTGTATTTGTTTTAAATTTATCATCATAGGGGAGAGACTCTCTTGTAGTATTATTATTATTACTATAGTAATAGTAGTAGTAGTAGTAGTAGTAGTAGTAGTAGTAGTATTAGTACATCTAGTAGTTTCAGGTAATGTAAGAGTAACTCTTGAGGGCGCTGCACACTACAAGCTTTGCTTTTTAGCAGCGCCCTCCATTTTCAACAATTATTATTTATTACTGACTTGTATTGTGTATATTATGTATTTCATGACTTCTGTAAGAATATTTTTTGTCAGTGTATCATTCTGTAAATTATACTTTTGTTGAAAATGAAATTAAATGAAATGAAATGAAATGAAAACTTATCACTTCTTCAGAGCGACACACATTAACATCCAAAGCATAATAATTAATCATAATTGGGCATATATTAGCTATAATACTCCTTAGCAAGCTCATCTAAAAAAGTATATGTTTGCTTTAGTCAACAAAGAATAAAATAAGGTGAAATCGCATGAGGTAATGTTTCAAAAATCACAGACACTGCTCGCTTTCCGGGCACAGAGCTCGGTACGGACAATAGCCAGTCTAGTGGTTACATAACCCGCTTTGAAGTTGAATGAATAGCTATTGAAAGTTCTGAATAGACCGCCTTTCGTGGAGGTTCGCAGCGAGCAGTTTCTGTGAATTTTGAAAAGTGACCTGTAGTGATTCCATGGCATTTTTCTCTTTTTGGACAAAAGCAAACTTTAAATTATTCAGATATGCTTCATAAGGAGAATGATAGCTTATCTGTGTCTAAATATGATTCAATTTGATGCTATGGATTTTAGTGAGCGTCGCTCTGAAAAGTGATAAGTTTCTTTTGGAGCCCAGATTAGATTACAAGTAATATTCTTATAATGTTTTACGTTCTCTTTGTTATTGTAAAGC
>JBAMJV010005771.1:0-179071 GCA_037951105.1 Echinarachnius parma
GATACTATTGTTTGTCATAATATGGCCATTGCACCGGGCGACTGCATACAATCTGTATATCGACAATCATAAGAGAACTAAACATCCTCTAAAAATAAATATTGAATTCTTATGTCAAATGTAATTGCAGAAATTGTTTGCGTATTTCGTGTATTTATTGATCTCGGAATCGTTTCACGGGTAATCATTTCGAACAGGCACGCTTCGTTTCTCGAAATTATTTGATGAATTTCATGTCAGGATTCGTTTTCCTCTGGCCCTGGGAATGATGTTACGAGTCGGGCTGTCTCCATATTTTGGGGGTTCTTTTAACATTTCTGGACGTCACGAATATGTGACCGAAAAGCCTGCCTTCATGCACCTGCCATGCCTGCACGACTGTATATAGTAGGTTTTGTTTGGTCATGTCATCTTCTCATTGATGACTGTAATCAAATAAGTTGATTATTTTGACAGATGAAAATAAAGAAAATGGTAGAAGTATAATCTTGGAAATAATGGACTATCTTGTTTGATGATCACCACCGCTCTAGGCTACGTAGGTAATCACTTTATTTCCCATAATTCAAATTAGTAAAATACCAGGGCCCCGTTGCAGAAAGAGATACAATCGATTGTAAGTTACAATTAATTGTAAGTCAGATCATGTGTTCTAGATGCGCAAATCTGATTGGTTGAAACGTGCAAATTTTCTGACTTACAATCAATCGTAACTTACAATCGATTGTATCTTTTCATGCAACGGGGCCCAGTACTGGTATTTGTTTTGATCCTCCCATCCTCTCGTTGAAGTTTTTATTTGATTTTGTATTGAAAGTTATAATCATGATTATAACATGATTATCATATTCAGTGAATTCCATTGAGTTGGGGGAATATTAGCTGTAATATTTGTATAATACAACTATGTGATTTTCCTCCTATTCTTCTCATCTCTCATCATAGATTCAATTAAGGATTGGTTGGGGTGCAAGTGCTCCAATGCCCCAATAGTTACGCAAAAGGTAACCACCCCCCGCCCCCCCCCCCCCCCCACCCCCACCTTCCCTCTGTGTGGTATATATTACTGTTATACCTGGCTACACCGTTGCATGGTCATTACATCATACATGCCATCCTCTCATGTCCAAGGGTCTAAGACGTGACGTGTCCGTGGGCGGTCGGTCAGTCCGACTGGTCATCATGGTCATCGTATGTCTAATCTAATAATGTGATGGTATAATATGATAATTGACCAGCCTGACCATGCACGACCTTATCTAAGGCTGACGGACAGCGACCGCCGAGTGGTGGTGTACGATTATTGCAGCTCCACGAACATCACAACAGTTTTTATTTATTTTATTTAATGAAAATGAGGAAAGGAAAACATGGGATCGTCGGATATCGAACCTGAAACCTCTGGATTCATGGGAACATCCCCAAGGGTCTTTGTGGTTCGATGGTTGAGCACCGGTCTAGAAATCCGGAGATCTCGGGTTCGATTCCCGGCGAGGCCTATTTTTTCTTTGCTTATTTTCATTTAATTAAAATAGGTATCTGGTGAGTTTCCTCTATGTTTGTAAACAATTGTTGTTTTTTTTGTAACAGAGATCATTTTCAAGTCTGCAGTGTTATAGTACGAGCATCCACATAACCAACAAAACTCTAACCCTTACCCTAACCCTAACACTTAACCCTTTAACTCCTCTATTCATGTACCACCCTGGGGATCGAAAATACTGACCACGACATTGTCTATTGCCCATCTCCTCCTATCCAACCTCTGGCAATCTCTCTCCTGTTCCCACACCCTTCCCTCGATCTCTCTCTATCCATCGTCAAAACCCTGTTGATCTGACACGTTTAACCAAGTTTCACTTTTTATTTACGCACGTATCGGACGTTCTTGAAAGTTTTCAATTTTCCATGAAAGGTAACCGGGATTTAAAAAGGGAATACCAACTAGGTTAAGAACAGATTTTGTTAATGGGAACTGAACCTGAACAACACAACCCGGTCTGTAACGAGTTACGATACTCATAATGTAACGTGAACAGAACTGAATGAGTAAATGGAGTAGGGGCGTAGCGATGGGTAAGATGTGAGAGGGGGGTCTGGGCCCTCGGGGGCACATCCAAAACACATTTGTAGCCTAGTGCCCTTCCAGGTGCCCCTCCCTTTATAACATCATTGTCACTATGATGGAGCAGGGGCGTAGCGATGGGGAGGGAATTGGGGCGCTTAAGGCATATACCTAACGAATTTGTAACTGCCATTCCAACTCTGCCTCCCAATATTACATAATAATAGTGGCGATATAGTATTAATATTTTATGGTGAAACAACCTCATCATTTTACAATTATGTGTCATGGAGTCATCTATCAACCATGAACGACGCCCCTAGGGCCCTCACCCCCCCCCCCCCCCCAACTCGAAGTATAGCTACGCCACTGTAACGGACATAATGGAGGACGGCTTGTCCTAGGGATGATTAGTCTTGTCAGTTTGGAGGTCACGGCTGGAGATCACGCAACAACGTGGGCAAGTTGCTAGAAACATTTATAGCATGATCGAACCCACGCGAAAGCCTGCAAATCCAGGATGCTTATTGGTTGATCGAGAACTAATCTGGGGCGTAACCATCTTTGAGCAACTGGGGCAACTGAAGGCGTCATGATAAACCAGTTCATGCAAACATTCCTGACACTGTCACGTGACCTTAACTTAGACTTTGCTTAAGGCTGGACACTCGGAAAGTGGTAAACCATTTGCAATCTTAAATAGTTATGTTTATTGACAGAAAATGTCACTGTGAACATGGGTCAAAATAATACAAATGTGAACAAACAATTAACTGTATAACTAGATAATTACTTGAATTGTAAACCTTTATTTTGCCTATTTTTTTTTGCTATGACATTAAAATGCGAGATACTCAGCAGATAAACTAAAAGTAAGGATCCATTGAACAACTGCTAGTAGACTAACTCGATAATGTAGGCCATACACCAAGTCAATCAGTGTCATTAGGGATAATCATGCTCGAAATATGAAACGAATGTTCGGCCCGTCAAGAGCACCTAGTAAGAAAAAACTCTGCAATCGTTGAAGTGTTTGTTTGTTTGTTTTCTTTGTGTGTGTTTGTTTGTTTGTGTGTTTGTTTGTTTGTTTGCTATGTTTGATCGCACGTTAAGGTCGGGATCTGAGTGATGGACAGGCAGCCATAACATTAGATATCAATCGATTGTAAGTTACAATAATATTGATTGTAAGTCAGAAAATTTGCGCGTTTCAACCAATCAAATTTGCCCTCTATAACACAAGATCTGACTTACAATTAGTATATCTCTTTCTGCAACGGGGCCCTGGTATTATGGCGTAAACAAAATCACAAAACCACCAAACAAGAACGACAACTTGATTGCCCCCTCTCATTTTTAAAACCCTGCAGGTCACGCTGTGACGGGTATAAATCGGGCCGGACACGGATTGGGTCGTGATGTATTGCGGACAGGTTTAGCGAATAATTAGTGCGCTGCAGAAAAGGTTTGTTTACAGATCATGGGTTGACGACAAACCTGAGGTGGGGTTCATTCATTAAAAACCATAATACTGACGCGAAATGAGAGAAGAGAGATCATCCATTCATTAAGTAGGCATATTTACAGGCATAAACAAAGCTAAAGCTGGTGTAAACTTTTGACTAATATCACTCGATCTTCCTAAGTTGTATTGTGACATGTTTTTACATGCATACATACGTTGAATGCATATTCTATATACAATAAAACAAAAGTTTGATAATGTGCAAGCAAATGTTTTTTTCTTCAAATTATTGGGGGGGGGGGGGGGCGGGGGGCACGGTAAGAGTATAGGATCAGGGCAGGGTGAGGTGATGAATGTGTAAGGATGGTGGCTTCGTCACGTCACAAGACGGATAGGTGTATTTTACAAAGAGCTTTCACCCCCTGCGGGTGAACTCGCAATTAAACACCGTATTCCCCTAATAAAAAAAAGACTGCAATAAGATCTAGCCTATGTCATTTCTGTCTTTTCATTCATAGAAAAGATTGGAATAAGAAACCAGAGAGTCAGAGACCCATTTTAACTTTTTATTTTCTCCCATAGAATGATTGAAATCAGAACCAAACACGATTTATTCGCGCGCACACCCGCTAATGAACCTGTGAGGATGCCGTGTCGGTGGAGCGACATGTTGGATATAAACGATTCTGACATGGCTTTAACCATCTCGTTCCCGCGGGCAAACAAAATGTGTAAGAACGGACTATTCTATATACATTACATGTATAATACTACAGGAACATTAAACTGATTTAAAGAAAGGGTCCAAGAGATGGATCTCGTTATTATTTTGTCCACTGAAAACAGGATACAGGAAAAAACATGAATGCATAACTTGTTAAAAACTGACCTGAGTACACTGTTAAAACGCTGTGTAAAAAAAACGCTGTGTACAAATGGTTGTTGAATCTTTTTATACAACCTTAGGTGTAGCATGATTAGTTGTAGAAAGAAGGGTTGTGTAAAGCGGCCATTGTTCAAGCGTTGATTAAACGTGTTAAATCACGTGATAGTTTCGACCGCGAAATCATCGCGACAAAACCCTTTTTGTCCCACTGCAAACCAAGCGAAACGAGATAGCAACAAGGTAGCGTGTTAGTCTTATAACCCAAAGGTCCCCGGTTCGATTCCGACTTTGCCGTTTTATAGTACAATCAGTTTTGTATTTGCTATTTCAACAACAGGGTTGTTTAAAATGTATTCTAAACAACGGTTGTAGAAAAAATTAAAACAACAGTTTTGTAAACTTTAAACAACTGGGGTTGTTGAATGTTTTCAACAAGAGTTGGATGGTTCATATGTTAAACAGCGGTTGTAAAAAATGTTCAACAAGTTGTTGAATTTGTTTACACAGCGTTTTAACAAGTGTATATGTTCATGCTTCGCGTTTCTCACTTTTAAGCGTGGTAAAATAGTTTTGAAATTAGATATTAAAGTGTGTCATATGAATGATTGACCTAAGACATGTTGGAGCACCCACAATGCTTAACTTGTTAACGTTCGTTTTCAAATCCGTTCCGCTTCCTGATTTAAGTTCTAAAGTGAAATGTCTATAATACATGTTGATGCCGATATAAGTATTCTAGTCACACTCTAAAATAATTATGCCATGGGTCGTGAGTGGATTCGTGGTAGCAGGCTTTCCGGTTTTAATGTAACAAAGTCTTCGATTCAATCTTTTCAATTTAATCTTCGGATCATCCGATCATATTATCCGATCCTTCCCCTAACTAGGTCATCGATCTGCATCGAACGTGTGTATGTATGCATGGTAATACTGTGACTAAGATAGCTTCAGGGTTTTGGGGGTCACCCGCGGCAGAATTGTTAGGTATGATATTTATAACCTCATTTTCGTTCGAGTCCCCGGCTAATTTATCTCAAATTACAAGATTACAAACCCTAATTTACATATATAAGGACACTGGGCTCGATTATTATTTCGATAATGACCCCCCGACAACTTCAAGTTTGACATTCCAATGTAAGAAGTCATATCGTCTATTCTGCATGGCGTCGCGGGTTTGCATTTCGTGCTAAACGTCTGTCAATTTTGTAGAGAGGAAAGACAAAAATGGAGATTAAAAATCTTGTCTTGCCCGACAGAATACTTGTCGATCAGCATTTAACCACCATTATTATTATTTTTGCTAACTTTGATTCACGCGCAAAGTACACACGAGGGTCGGTGGTGTTCTCCCTGGACAAGTGATCGCCATGTTTGCTCGAGGTCTCATTTTCTTTTCTATGGCCCCTGTCACACATAGGCCAAACTGAATGTCGAGATCTAGAGCTAGACGTCGCCTAGTCCAGGTTCTAGACTGTTTTTAATTAATTTCATCCCTTATATCGTATATTTCAAACTCACAACGAGATGGCACAAATCGCTACGCCCAATAAACCCGTGTCCACCCACTCTCTTTGACCCTTGCGAACATCTTGCTCTTTCGTTTGGCATGACGCGATCAATCTCTTTTTGCAACAAAGCTAGATGTAGCCTGCACTAAACGTTTTTTTCCAAAAAAACTTGTTCAAGGGTAAAAACGAATACTAGATCACTCCCTAAGAGAAGGAGACTGCTTACATAGCTGTGCCAGTGGATATAGGCCTAGTGGATGGATGAATGCTACCTTCTTTGCGTTTGGTTAACCTGTTAACCCATAGTTTAGTCCGGGCTGTGCCGATCCTAACTCGGCACCAAACTTGGATTTAGTGTGAGTGGAGTCCACCTTGATATCCCCCTTTTCATGAAATCCATTTGACCAAAAAAATAAGGTTGCCCTTATGTACTTAATAGGAGTCGTTACACGACGGTTAAGGGGGTTTAATCTTTGCTCATACAACCACGCACGTCGCGCAAACAACATTTTCTGGCGGCTATCTTGTCGTCCCTGCAACCACGAAGTAGACGGCATGCATACCATCGACGAAACAAGAAAACAGAAGAAAACGGGCACAGAATGTTAAGTTTGATTAGGAACCGTCAATGTTTGCTAAAAGCTGCAAATTAAACCATAAAAAATGGTTACGTGTCGGGTTAAATTTCTTTATTTTCTTGCTAACGACCCACGTTTTCTTAGGAATTGGTCACACCGAGTCAATAGTTGGAGTTTGTCTACCATACCTAGTCACCTTGGTCATCATTGGTCATTGGTTCTACAAACATGTCATTATCGGCGTATACTGTGTGCATACACACACAGGTTTTAAAGGAATACCTTGTCTTAATTTCAAGCAAGTTCCCGTAGATTAGCCAGAATAATTATTATCTTTAGTCATGACTGTTAGTACACTCACAAGTGGTTTTAGACCAAGTTTGTATTTGAGCGATGACGAAAAAAAAAACACCGCACAGAACTTTTAAGTCAAGAGAAATTAGGAGGGATCCCGTGCTATTTAAAGCAATATAGTGCAAATCCAAATGTGTCCATTTAACTATGAATGGATTTCAACCGAAAAATGATTATGGTCAATTTCTAATCAAAATATCGTTGTTTCAAATGCTTTTAAATGTTGAACACCTACAGTAAGGAAGTGTTTATAGAATGCTAACAATACCTGTCTATAGTAATCGTTCGTTGTTTAAGCATTTAAAAAAAAAACATTATGCGTTAAATATATTACTTGTGCAAAGTTTGTTTTGTATTAAATGTCAAAGGTATATTGATACAACATAGCCGTGTCCGATTTCCAGCAACCCCATTTTCAAAGTACGCAAGAATAAAATTAACAAGCACAAGGGCCTTTAAGGGCAAGAATGCGATGTACATGTAGATCGCTATCGGTAGCTGCATGGATATGATCGATCGAGATGAGATCGTATTTCGGTCATTGCTAGAAGGGGTTAGCGAACCCTGGTGTAGTGTCGATGGAATGATTGTGATTGACATGACCATAATTAGTTACCTAATCCTCGCAATCGATGTAAGAATATTAATAGATAATCTAATACTATCTAGATTAATTCATGGATTTGTGTGATCGATGTTGATGTGCAATCCCCTTGAAAAATAGTCAGTTTCTTGGTATTCCAAAACGAAAATAACACGGATGAATCGTATTATAATTGTTGACGAATGTTTAGAATGCAAATGGTTATTTTAGTGTGCAATATAAAAATGGATTATGCAATGAAAGCATGTATAGCGTTAGCAGCCAACAATCGCAACGTTCTAGATTTATTAAACACGTTTCAAAATGATAGGTTAAAGGGGACGACCAGGCAAAGAACAAAACATAATTTTATGCTTTGGTACCGTTGTTTGATATTAAATAGATGCACAGCAAGTTGCAAAGAGTTTTGTAATTCATAAGCAATACAATTAATTATCACCACTTACGGAACCAACATGCCCTCATGGTTCCGTATACGCCGAACGTCTGGGAGTGCGCCAAGTCTTTTCTCGCGTACGTTAGGAGACAATAGAATCACGGACGATGCGTTCGTCCGAGACAAAAAGATAGTCTTCGTCTGCAGACCCATGAACACATGCTTTAGTATGGTGATGCGTATTCCAATTATATAATTTTTTCTGGAAATATATATTTCTGAACTTGTTGGTGGAATGGACTTCTGAAAATGTTACCACTCATTTATAAGAATAATATTTGTGGGTGGTGGTACCCTTTAAATCTGTGTGCATGATTCTCTCTTCTGCTTTATTCAGTATAGGTGTAACCTTGGTTACAGTATATCCTCCGTGGTGTATCGATCGAGTTGTAAATCCGAAAAATAACCATGGGCCTAGGGGGCCTACAAGTGGATCAGGCGCTGATGGAAACCAGAAACCGGACCAGTTTGGCGGACGTTACTTTTTCTTGATCCCACGGATAGAAAACAGAACTCCCATCAGACGGAGACGTTTGGGAGAGGTCGGGGTATGAGGGGGAGGGGGTAGCAGGTACGGGTTGGGGGGGGGGGGGGGGGGTCGCAAGAAAAGAGACTCTTCATGCTCTACATGCTCTATCCAGCGGAGATGTGCTTTTATTGTAGAATGATGTGTACACGACGCGATTAATCTAATGCGAAATACTACAAGTAATATATAGTACTTATTCATATCACCAGAAAGGAGGGATTTTAATATCAGGCTATACATTCAAGGAAAGGGAAGTATACACAAGTTTGTAGCATTATGTGGCATATCATCATGATCATAGGCAAAAGCTTATGATACACCTATAAAATTGTACCAGATCATAATCTCCAGCGTCAACTTGCAGAAGGGGGGGGGGGGGGGGTGGGTTGCAGCAAGGAAGATGGTACTAGAGGATTCAAGGAACGTGCTATCTGCGTTCCCACACGCTTTGGTATGATATGCAAGACCGTGAAGACCAATAAACAAACGTGAGGGGGGCAGGGACGTAGACAATTATTGTTTCTTTTAAAAATGACAAATCTTTGTTTTCTCTCTATAAAGATGATAAAGTAACCAATCCGTCTTCTGTTATATAGCAACGACCGGGTTAATTCTCTCGAGGTTGTGTTTAGGTGAAAATAAACAGAGACAAGATGGATGTACGGTCAAGTATATTTTCAGTGTCGTTGATCTTATTAATGACGGCACATTCCGTTTTCCCACCCCTTGATCGATGAGCTGACGAATCAACTTTCGTTTTCCTATTATCATGATGATACAAAGAACGTTTGTTGTTTTTGTTCTATACAGAGAGTGTTGATTCGTTTTCTTCTACATAGTTTTAGTCCCAAAAGAGCTGATACGTGGATGTGTAGTTGACAAATGATCCAGGGCCATGAGGGGCATAGCCGTGATACAAATGAAATATTGTATTGTTTCTTTATAATTCACTTTTCCCAAAATATGGGTGAGGGGGTGAGGGGTGAGGGGTGCAAACACCACACCCCTCTTTGCCCCATCCGAATTTAAGATGTGCATTTTGGATGCACCGATTATAATATCGAATCCTAGACCAATATTCATGAATCCCTGCTAGCTAAGTGTCATGCTAAGTCTATATTTGGGATAACGTGATGCGAAGTATGGAACAAGTTACCTCTTAAGCTGCCAATAAGAGTTTACTTATTAGCCCTGTAATTAGATCTAACCTTAGGTGACGACCAAGAAGACTACGTGTTGCTTATTTAGACCTTTCATCCGAAGAAAAAAAAAGATATCGCATGAAACTATAGCGAGATTTCGTGAATATGCGTCCTGGATTCTATATATCATGCACCTATTATCAAAGATAAGAAACATGTCCCATCGTAATTACCTCAAGCCCCCACGCGAGAGAACGTGTCAAGCAAAAGTCCCACCAGAGTCCATCAAGTCAAGATGTCTGCGTTGTGGTACGTCTGGACGAGTCTACATCCATTTTGGTATACATGTACGCCTCATTTTGGTCTACTACTAGTACCTGGTACCTAAAACTTTAATTTCCCCAACTTCACCAACCCTAAATCAGACACTAACCCTAATCCACTCCCTATAACCCATATCCCCGGCCCGAACCTTAATCACAATCGCTAATCGTAATTATATAGCGTCCAGATTATGATTTTGCGGGGATTTTGCTCAGTATACGAAATTGGTGTAGAATAGACGGGTGTATACCAAGAGGAAGTTAACGTCAGGGCAAGGCCACAAATTTCTTAATTTTCTGATTCCAAAATTGTTGGCGGCAAAATATGACAATGGGACAAGAAAATTGAAAGAAGTGAGAAAAACTTTACAAACCTTGAAAGGCAATCGTAGAAAACACTATCCAGACGTGGTTTGGTATGTATAAAGGGGTTCGCCGTAATTCGAAAACTAAACAGGACTTTGCAAAATGCGATATGTTCTGTGTCAGAAAGTCACAACGCGTAAGGTATAAGGAAAAAATCACAAAATTAAGTATTTTGTCGGTAATTCTACCGCCTGGAATCAATCCTTTGATTAAATATAGGTTTGAAAATACGTTTCCGTTCTGTTTGTTCTGTCTAATTTCACCAGAACTCGATCATTTTCTCGCTCAAAACAACAATTCTTGACCCAGATATTTTTCTCTCTCAAACGTACAGTTTTGTGACAAAGAACATTGTTAGTCACCACATTCAACAACATGATAAACGAATGCGGTGAAGCAAGTTAAACTGTGTTTTAAGATATGAAGATAATTTAAAGTACTGCATTGGAAGTTGGACTTCTTAAACAAGGAGTTTCATTTTAGCGTGATTTGTAATCGAGAATGAATTGATTTACATTTTGTTTAACCATTTAACCATTTCATGTAATGACACAGGTTTCGATTTGTTAACATTATACAGATTTTAATATCAAAATAATTGTAGTATTTACTGTCCGCAAATCGCCGGGTAAATCGAGTCCAAGAGTAGTTTGCTATAGATAGGCCTATACATTTTTTAAATTTTATTAAAAGTAAAAATCAATCAGTCAAACAGGGTTTAAGATAAATAAAATCAAAGATCTAAAGAAGATATAAACGTCTTATTAAAAGGGTTTGTAAATTGGGTTTGGGCAAATATGAACAATTTGCATTATAGGATGTGTCAAATATTGTCTCAAGTGGACTCAGATGAGCAAATAATAGGCGGATAAAATACAATTATTTCAAAGAACTTAATATGTAATATTAAGTCTGCTTTCTGATGGACAAGATTAGACAAAATATTAACACTTTATTAAATTTAAAGGGGAATGTCCCCAGAAAGGTGTCAGTGTGATCATAAAGGAAAGGGGGTCGAGCAAATAGGGACAGAATCGGAAGATATTAAAAAAGTGGAAAACTCGAATCTCAAATATAGCGAGGCAAGAAGAGCATGAAAGGGGTGCCAATAAAGCATCGGGGAGCGGAGTGTTTAATCTCTTGGGCCCCGACAGTTTACCGATAGCACTCGCTTTCATTCACGTCCAAGTTTGGGTATAGTATATTAAGCTAAAAGTTGAACCCGGGTTCCCTTGATAATTAATGACATATATCATATACAGTTCATATACCATGTGACCGTATGGTATAGCAACTCGGTATATTTGTACAAATTAACCGATGCGCCTTGTCACTGTTTATTAAAGGAGTATGGTTGCCTACTTGCAAGTGGAGCATTTGAACTTTAATAGACATCCCCAGACGATACATCATATTATCACCACGGAGAATGGTACTCTATTTGTTCAAATTGTCCCTTTAACCCTCTACGGACCACGCCGTGGAAAAACAAGCAAAATGAGCCCTTGCCGATACGCTATCTCTAGAACGGTTCTCTCTTTATTTTTATTTTTATTTTTATTTTTTTTATTAAAACCGTCCCTTTAACACTCCAAGCGCCATGTCCTGCCTGAAATTGTACAATTTTTTATTTACTACGTACAATCATAAATAAATTGAATTGAATTGAGTCGGATACAAAAGAATGAGCCCTTTGACATCAGGACAGTGAGAGGGTTAAAATAATGCATCCCTTTCACTACTGATGCATCGGTACAATGCGACGCTGACAAGTGCAACACGATGGGAACTAAGCCTGACGGGCCCACTTGGTTATTTGTTCGTGTCCAAGAAAGGACAGCAGCAAATAAAATGAAAGGGGGTCAGAAAAGGCTTTATTAATGATAGACTTGGACGTGAGAACCACGCATGGGAACCAACAGGGGATGAGTGGGTCTACACCAACTGTCTCATTTACAGTAAATCTCCCTCTTTCTGTTTTGTTTTGCGTGTGTGGAAATGGTGATAGTTCATTATGGTTCTGTATTATATTGTCTCTCTCTCTCTCTCTCTCTCTCTTTTCGCGTGTGTGAAAATAGTGACAATTCATTATGTCCTACCACATTAATCAATCAACTATATTATTGTAAAAACCGTGCCCTCTTTCTCCCTTTTTTACTTTGTTCCATTCCCCTCCTCCATAATTTCCACATCCTTAAATTTACAATCTCTCTTTGTCTAACTTAGGATGAATACATCTAATTTCAAAGTAGATGTTTATTTCTTTATTTACCGTGGTTACATTATTGTTGAACATATGGTAGTTCAATTGCTTTTTCATCGCATTGAGATGGTTAATGCAGAGAGGTCCGTCCACCTATCTGGTACATCCTTTAAATTACTATAATCATGATAGTGGGTGGCTCGTCATACATACGTGCATGTATCATGTGTATAGTGAATCTTACGTGGATTTATTCTTTCCACCGACCCCCCCCCCCCCCCCCCCGTCATTAACCATAAACATATTTCATTGGCAGATGAGCATACTTGTCTTCCTATACCAAACGAAATATACAGGGCCATTAGATACTATCCTACACGAATGACAATTTGTACCTCATCTCGAACATACGAAATTACTCTGCGTCTGATGGCTGTAATTATGACATTCGTAAATGAGCTTGCATTTAAACGTACTCATATTATCCTATAACATTGATAGACTCATTTAGATAATGTTACAATGTATCATTGTCACGACATAATGCAATGTCAAATCCACATTTATGTCCATGCGGTACCCCCCCCCCCCTCCCCCCTCCCCCCCCCCCCCCCTCCGTAAAATAAAATATAAACTCATAATTGTCGTTATAGGGAGACGTAGTATTTCCTTCAAAAACGTTCTGACAAGGACATTAACATTAATCTGATGTCAGAAAACAATGACAATGCATTTTGGGTGCAGAATAGAAGAAGATAGTAGAGCTAGGAAATGTGGAGGGAAAATTAATCTTATACTCTAGTCGGGTGCAGACGTGTTTAACTCGCGCTCTCGCTTTTTAATATTTTAACTCGTTTTTAAACTCTTTTTAGTCATTAAAGTCTTTATGAAGTGTGTAATACCCAATTTTTATCGTCTTGAAGAACGTTTTGTGCAATTTGTGTGGATATTTTTATGGAACATTTAGCTGTTTATAGTTATTTTTTTAATGAGTGATTTCGCTACATCATACACTTGCCTGCTGTAGTCCCAGTTATAGTCATTAGTGTACGCAAGCAAGATATCGTTATAGCCGCCATTTTGGAAACGCGGGAAATTTGAAGTGAGATTTTGTTTGAGTGGATTTTTCCTGGAATCAACGACAATACCAAGTTATTTTTGGAGGAGAGACTATCTACACCTGTTTTGTGAATGATTACCCAGTGATTTTGGGAGGATGGCCAGTACTTGTGGATATTTCGTGATTTTCGTCGCATTTTTGCTCACCCTACAATTGCATTTTTGTGCCACACCTTTGCGCTGGAATGAGGTAGGAACTTTCCAATTTCTTACTTCAATAGACATGATAGAAGGGGAGACCATTGATTATAGTGATGCATTCATTATAGAGATGCATTATAGTCATAGAGATGCATTCATCAATCAACTTGGCAAAAACATGCCTAACTCTAAGATTGGATTTAAGGATTTTCAGACTCGGAATCACAGTTTAGTTTACTGGAAGTGGAATACAGGCATGCAATCTATTCCTAGCTACATATTTGTCTTCTATCAAGCACGCAAGAATGAATTGAAGACTCGTGGGTTCTATGTTAACCACAGCCCCATTTCATTGAATACTCGTGGCCGTGGGTCTATTGCTCCAAGATTGAAGTTGTTAATTGCCCTACATATGCTAATTAGTGGAAATGTACACCCAAACCCGGGTCCCAAGTACCAGCGGTACCCATGTACAATATGTTCTAAGCATGTTGCCAAAAAACACCCAGCTCTGGAATGTGATCGGTGTGGTGAATGGACTCACACCAGCTGTGCAAATGTTTCAGATCGGTCGTATAATTACTACATCGGACTTGAAGAGTTTGAATGGTATTGTCCTAGTTGTGATGTACTGAGATTTAGTGACTCATTTTTTGATAATGATATTGAAAATCCTGTCAATAATGACTTAACAGACCAGTTCAACGGGAGTAAAAGCTCGCTATCATGTGCCTCAAGTGACAGAGACATTCTATCACCATCGCATACTGGTGCACCCAGAAATAGATTAGTGCCTGATTTAGATGGTACTGCAAAGACTGGACAGAAAAGTAGACAATCTGGAATTCAGGTTCAAGTAAATAGTATTGGGAAATGTGATGTTAAAATTTTGACAATTAATGCGGAAGGACTGAGTAATAAAGTTGCTGCTTTCCACGCACTCATTGATGAACATGACGTTGACATTGTTTGTGTAACAGAATCTAAAGTGGATGAGAGCGTAACCTCCCAAGAATTGTTCCCTGCTCATTTTAATGTTTATCGCAAGGATAGGAAACGTGGGGGTGGTGGTGTTATTACGGCTGTCAAAGCGAACCTAGTTAGTACTCACTGCCCAGAAATGGATACTAACTGTGAAATAATATGGGTTTGCGTCCATCTGCAGGATGCTAAATCACTTTATATTGGGAATTTGTATAGAGCACCTAGCCAGCCTATCGCGTATTGGACACAGCTTGAAGAGTCTTTGGGTAAAGTCTACCAAAAGAACATGCCCTTTGTTATCTTAACTGGTGATTTCAACTGTCCAGAGATTGGCTGGTCCAATGAACCACCTACACCTGGGGACCATCATGGAAGCCACATGCTTTCAGTCTGTGATGAGTTTCATCTTACACAGATGACCAAGGAACCTACTAGAGTCACTGAGACAACGGCCAACATTCTAGATCTTGTATTAACTAACTTACCCTCCAAAGTCCAGAAGTGTACTGTTAGGGCAGGCTTGGGAGACCACGACGTTGTTGTAACATCCGTAGTGTCGAAACCCAAGCTTCTTAAGAAACCAAGACGTAAAGTTTATTTGACTAACAAAGGTGACTTTGATCAAATGCGTAAAGATATGAGTCATTTTAAAGAACAATACTTCGCCCCCGACTCAACTCAGAAATCAGTTGCGGAAAACTATAATAGACTCAAAGATAGCTTGCTCAAGTCTAGGGATAAAAATATCCCCTGCAAGATGTCACGACCATCTAATAGTCTTCCATGGGTGACTAAAAACATAAGGAAACTGATTAGAAAGCGTGATAGACTTCATAAGAAAGCCAAGAAGTCTCAACTGCCTGCAGACTGGGAAAACTTCAGAGAAGCACGACGATCTATTAAGAAGGTCATCAAGAAAGCAGAGTCCGAATACGTCAGAAACAGTATTGATGACTTAGAGGTAGACCAACGAGCTTTCTGGAAGTACATCAGAAGCAAAAGAGTGGATAGTTCATCCATTCCAACTCTGAAAAGGGACTCCAAGCTTTTAATCTCAGATTCTGAAAAGGCCACTGCACTTGCTGATCAATTCAACTCGGTCTTTACAATTGAAAGAGATGACTGCATCCCATTCATGCCAAGTAAATACCCCGCTATGGATAACATTACAATTAGACAAGAGGGTGTTCTCAAGCTTCTCAAGAACCTTAACACTAGCAAAGCTGCTGGTCCTGATGAGATCACTGCCCGGATGTTGAAAGAATCTGCAGAGGAACTGGCTCCGGTTCTAACATCATTGTTTCAGCAATCTCTCGACACAGGGATTCTTCCAGATGACTGGCTCCTGGCTAATGTAACGGCACTTTTCAAGAAGGGATCTAGAGAAAATCCAGAGAACTACCGACCTGTTTCCCTAACTGCAATTATGTGCAAACTTTTGGAACACATCCTCCATTCTCAGATCAGCAAACATCTTGAGAAGCATAAAATCTTGACACCACTGCAACATGGATTCCGAAAGGGACACTCATGTGTTACTCAGCTTATCCAGGTTGTCAATGACTTGATGGAAGGAATTGACAACTCACAACAAATCGATGCTGCAATTTTGGACTTTACCAAAGCGTTCGACTGTGTACCTCATGAACGACTTAAGTCAAAATTACACCACTATGGCGTTAGAAATAAGGTCCTCAACTGGATTAGTATGTTCTTAACCCAGCGACAACAACGTGTCATCATCAATGGAGAAACTTCGAAATGGCATCCAGTAATATCGGGAGTTCCGCAAGGGACTGTATTGGGTCCATTAATGTTCCTAATCTACATCAACGATATTGTTGAGGAGCTTCAGTGTAGTATACGTCTATTTGCGGATGACTGCATCTTGTACACCACGGTTTCAAGCGTTCACGATTGTAACAAACTCCAAAGAGATCTGGACATCATTTGTCAATGGGCTTCCAAGTGGCAGATGACTTTCAACCCTAAGAAATGTAACATCATGTCTGTGGGGCTGAAAAGATCCAAACTCCTCCACAAATACACCATGCTTGGAGAAACCTTGGCTCAAGTTCATGAACATACCTACCTTGGAGTAACGATTTCTGATGATCTCTCATGGAAATCACATTATCGGCGTACCGTCAGTAAAGCAAACAAGATTCTTGGTATTCTTCAAAGAAATGTTCATCAGTGCAGCTCCGATACTAAAGGCAAAGCTTACAAAGCTCTTGTTCGACCACATCTTGAATATGCGACTGCTGTCACTGATCCTTACCAGGCCAAGTACATTCAAATGTTAGACAAAGTTCAAAGAAGAGCTGCTCGTTTTGTGGTCAATGACTACAGTCGAAGGTCCAGTGTTACCGGTATGTTGAAACAATTGGAGTGGGAAAGTCTTGCTGATAGACGACTCAATGCCAGATTGAGCCAATTTTACTTAATTCACAAGGGGAAATCCCCAGTAACATTAACCAAGCTCCAACCCAGGAACTCCAACCGCTCAAGTCGACGCTTCACACCTGATGCCTACAACGTAATGGAGTCCAGAACAGACAGGCACTTGTACTCTTTTTTGCCCAGAACCATACGAGACTGGAACGATTTGCCCCTTGTCACTACATCAATGCCATCCTTAGATAAATTTAAGGCAGCGCTAAATAAATAATCACTGAGTCGCATCTGCACCCGACCACAGCGTCATGGAACATTCGTTCTGTTGCTGTGTACCCGTGATGATGATGATGGGTGTATAGAGTAATTTAATGGGGGCAGTGGCTCCCTGTGAGATGAAAGGGCGAGGAGACGGGAGAAATTAATATTTGAAACGTAATAAACATTAAGAACATATTCAAAGTATACGACGTATGATAGGAAAATGGATAGGAGCACAGGTGGTAGGTAACATAGAGCTTGGAAAGTCATCGAACATGTAAGAAAGCGAAGTTGTTTTATGGGTATAGGGAAAACGAAGAGAGGGAAATCTAGACGAAAATGCAGTCTCTGTCCGACGGTTGTTCTACCAAGCTTCTACTGACACTGCGTCTGCACCTGCCTCTTGTATTGACCGTCTACGGGGTGGTAATGTAGTATGAAGTGACTGATTCAAAAGAAAACCCCATTTACATTTTCTGACTCGGAGAAACCAGGCCTGGGTGAAACACCTCTCCAGCGGAAAATGCCCTTTTGTTTTTCACCACTTTCAGTCAGAATATACGAAAGGACAGGACGGCAGAAAACAAAAACTGCTGACAAAAAAAAAATAGCATTCACTGCAATAAGCTTGCATCAGTATGTTGAGTTAAACGAGAGTCAAAGAAGGTCTAAGAATCTATATCTAAAGTAAGCGACCAACATAAATGTCTGAAACTCTTCGGCATAAATAACTAAAGTACATTTCATCCCATAAAGTTTAATTCCCCTAGAATTAATAAGTAATACACGGAGTTCATATAAGCAATGGGTTAAATAAATTAATATAGTAACTTGGCGGTTGTTGACTTCTGTGACGCACAAGACGAAAATTCAAAAATTATATCTCGATTATTGTTCCAAGCTATAAACCATTGCCATTGATTGAAGCTTTCCCGCAACTACGTCACTACTCACACATATGCACAATATCTCTATCTTATACAGGATGATCATACATATTCATAATCCTTATATAATAATATCAAAACGATAAAGAAACTCCAAATAATGAAGGCAAATGAAAGAAGTCGAACGAAAACATATAATCTTCATATTTTTATACTAAACATGAAAAATAATTTCCGGACCAGCAATGGATCTTTGTTTTCTATTTTTCTAGTTTTCTAGTTTTCTAGATCAATTTGAAACTTTCCCCTTACCATGTATACAGTACAGCAGAACACACGTAATATTTTGCATACGGAATAAGCTCATCGCTGTATTTGGTCAAAATATAAACCGAAAATTATAATGGGGTATAAATGTTCTCCAACAAATTTACAGTGCCGTGAATTGTGTACATCATGACGTATAATGTACGATGATTATTATTCTACGTCTGTTACTGGTCAAAAGTCATAGCTAGAACCACAACATTAATGTGACAAATTTGCCAATCACGATGTCATTTCGTTTCTCATGTGGTATCAGAGTGAATATATTAATATGCAATCAAAGTCCTTAATTCAATCCAACCAAATACTTGACTACTCTTTGGAAATAAGGAATGCGGGAAATATTTATCATGTTACCACCAACGTGAATTACAAAGTCAGATATTTGGTAATTTTCGACTGACAAATTGCCCAATTTCGCAAAACATTCATATCAACATTAATATGAAAAATCACAGTCCAGCGACCGTAAACTATCACGAACTCCTAACGGATCAAATGGTTTCAGCAAAAATGATTTCGGCAAAATAATTATAGAGTAAAAAGCGATATAATTTCATGATTCGATATTGAGGAAAGAAACCAAAATAATCGGCGAGATGAAATTGCAATTGTTGAGTTCAAGACTGAAATTGGACCGCGGGGTAATAAGTGGACGGGGGCTAGATTTCAAATTTGATTAAGATCGCTTCGTACTCTCTACTGACATGAGTGCAGCTGGCTTGCTCCGAAATACGACACACGCATGGTATTTTGAACCTTAAAGGGAAAATAATGGAATGATAGCAGTTTATTGTTATGGCTGTTATCCAGACAATTTCGACTTACGAGGTGCCTGCAATACAGTCAACACTGTGTTGGTGGCCATCACCTCTCTATAAATTTAACTCAATTTTTTTTCCCAATAAATTATACATATCAAATATAATCGTTAGCAAGCGTTTATATTTGTTTATAGAAATAATACAGGTAGAGGGATTCGATAAAAAAAAAACTAGGGCTAGTAAGACATCAAGCTAACCCTGATATAATTATACTAACCTTATAAACCCTATACCCAAAACCATACTCCTAACTAAAATTTTCACTGAGTATGAGTAGCCCGGTGAATGTACAACTATAGTTTGGGTAATAAGATAATTGAATGTACAATATACACTTTAAAATCATTCCTATTTCGAGGTTTTCCCCAGTTTATTTTATTATGAGGGAAAGCACTGGCCAGTACATTGAATGACAATCATTACTGCATATTACAAAATTAAACAAATTATTTACAATATTATTGTTTCTGTATAATTATATACCATTCATCAACAAATAATATGTGTTAACAATTACATAGTATAGCCTCTAGGTTACCTTTAACATGTCTAAGAACCCCCCTACCACCCCTCCCACTTGTTTGCACACACATTCGTTCTAACATCACTACAATACAGGCTATAGCCAGATTGCGGGGATATTTCTTTTTCTTTTTGGTTAGGCGGGAAAGAAACGTTGGTCTCTGGTGTACACTAATCAATTTTAAATTGGACTATCACATCATTTCCTTTCCTACCGTATTTGAGAACCGTGTGATATTCACAAGGAGTAGCGTTTATATATATGTATAACTTCGTGGTGGAATTTATCGGTCGAAAAACTCATAACGCATTTTAAAGATGCACCCAGGTTTTTGTTTCAATCGTTTATGAAAGGTTTCAGAAACCCCGAAAAATTCGCGAAATTTCATTTCGATTTTTAACATAATTATGTATAATTATACCAATTTCCTTCTAATAGAGATGCACTTTTTGGCAATCATGTTTATGCATGGTAAAGTAACATGCCTTCTCTCTTTGTTTTTATTTGTATGTATGACTGACTAATTTGTAAGTGTGTATGATTTTTATATGATTTCCCTGTGTGATTTCAAAAATGTCTTTGTAAAAACAATTATTTTATTATTTTGTGCATTTATACCAGCCGAATTAAGTATTCTATAAGCGCAACGAAAACAAAAGATAATTCTGACACTCTACATCAGTACATCCGTTCATTTCCATTTATTCCAAACTAAACTTCGAATCATATTAATCGTAAATTCCTCTCATAAAAATGATGATACACCCGTTTTGACAGGTAGATATAATCCGAAACAGTCAAGCCTATTTGAAGAATAGCCTCGCGTTTACACTAAACCCAAGAATCGCGTTCATCATTCGAAAGTCAGGTGTGGATCCAAGCAGCATAACCCTATATAACGCTGTATAATGATTCTCAGAATACTTATCATTAATATGATTAATGCGGTGGGATATATAGGCTACAAATAGTTTCGGATGCAGATTGGTGCCACTGATCTCAATTAAGCCTGGATGGATAAATGGCAAACAACAAATGGTAACGTGTATTCAACACGATTTGTGTAAACTCTTAGATGCAACGATAAACATCATTGATCTAATTGAAATAGTGGAATGTGGATCCAATATTGGCTGATGAGAATGGCGTTTAACTTCTCTACCACAACCCCGTGGACTTCCTTTTGACCAAACTGATACAACGTGACAGAACATTAAAACAATGAGTGTGAGTTGGTTATTAAGATGGCTGCTTTTCGGGATCAACTCTTCTCATGGAATTGAACAGGGAATACTCTTATCTACATTAGGTGTATGCAAATATCAGTGATCAGCGCACTCGTGTTCATACGTATACAAATAAATAATAATGCTTAATAATATTATGCTGTGTGGACGCATAGATTTAATAAGCGTGCCAATGCCCTGTAAAACACACCCACTCGACAAAACGGGGATGGGGTGCATGTCCGCTAAATCAAAGTCCGTAACCGTATATAACGGAAAACAAATCGCCGAGAAAATGTCATCGAAAATTTCGAAATCATATTATCAATACGTTTATAGAGATATGTAGGCCACTGGTAAACATTGTAATCTAAATCCAAATTATAATTCGGCTTCGTTTATATTATATTATATAGGCTACTCACGAGTATTTTGTATGATCACCGTTCATTGTGTAGTCTGATTCCGGGCTGATGTATGATTTATACGCCTATGTACGATATATCCTGCAATCGACCTGCAACGAAAAGAAAAGACAAAATAAATTTGAAATCAGCATATTATCATCAATAAAATAAAGTGAATCGGAATGGTCAAACAAGAATCATGCATGGAAGAAAATAAAATATTATATAATAATTTCATCAAAGTTGTGCAGACCTTCTGTCGTGGGGCAGATGATTTCTGAGCAATGAGTATTCAATATTTATTATTTGATAAGTTGGCATTTGGGGGCGGAAGAGGAAAGACGAAAATGCAATAAAATGCACAAATCGTTCACAGATTGGGTCATATAGATCGGTCCCTGGATGGTAATGTGATTTGTGATATTAATCCTCTCATTCGACAATGTCATATACAGCTAAACCTGTCTTAGTGGCCATCTGTCTATATAGCAGCCAACCTGCTTATATAGTGGCCACCGAAAGCGATCCCTTGCAGAGAAATCCAATGTCATGGAACCTGTCTATAGAGGTCACCTGTCTACAGTGGCCACTTTTCGTATTTCCCTTGGATGGGCATATATAGACAGGTTTGACTGTATATGAAACAATCACATTTACTGCATATTTATTTGGGCGTTCGGTCTGACTCGACATTATGATGGAACTATCAACTGAACATGCTGAAGGGAAATGTTTTGTTTCCGTTAAACTTGAACTATGACTTTGAAAATACATAGTTCGTTGCCATGTAATGGACAACTTTTACAGTATAAATCAACAAAAAACAAAATCCATTATAAGCAACCATCACTGAAAAAAATAGATCCGTGAGAGCATTTTGTACAGAAACTAACTAAAGTACTTATTTCAAACTCAACCATTCTGCATTCACTCAAAAGGAATATTACAAAAAGTCGTGAACGATACAATGATATTTCCACATACCAGATACTATAATTAAAATATGTCATAATGTATAAACTGTATATAAGCCAGTACATTATAATGTTGTACGGGTTTCTCCATTAGTATCTGTACATCGTGTTGTTGAACTTGTTGTTTTTTTTTTGTTTTTTTTTTACATCGTACGCAATAAATTTCCATGAAATAGTACACGCTATGATACACAAGTATGATAAATTGGCGTTCCGAACATTCAAGGACGATTTTAGTGAAGATTCATGCAGACCCACATATATCATTTTGCTGTATGTAAATGTTCGTAAAACAGCGAACGTACTGCCTGTAAACATGGTATAAAGGCGAACCTATTCCTCATATTACTTCTCTACTCATTTTACAGCTTATGAAATATATATAATCAAGATGAATAGCCATTCCAGGAGTGAACATGTCCATTGATATCGTACATGACTGTTTCTTTCAATGAATGGATATTCACGTTATCATCTCCATGGGACATGTATCTTTTGAAACTGTTTATTCACATATATAATATTATTACTAAATGATAATATTATATATAGTATCCTAAATTGTGATATAAAGTATATATTTAACCACAAAAGCTAAAAACTAGCACGAGTCTTTTTTCATGAAATCTCTGTTGCATTATAGAAGTCAGACAGTTTAAACTTGATTGCATTTCGCACATAAACAGATGCAAAGAGAGGCCCAATAAAAATATTACAGTCGTGCCACATAATGTTTTTAAGGTCGTACTCGTAATGTTCTAATCTTACCTCCGCGCGGTCGTTTACAAATGTAATTTTCTTTTCTTCTTTTTGTATCGCTTGATCATTTTATTTCTTTATCTCGCTCGTATTACTAGTATGGCTCTCAAACCAAGGGCATCACATTGGCAATATGTTGCCCGCTCTAGACTATTAGACCATATTATTTTGGGAGGCCGACACGATAAAATGTTACTAGACCCGTGAGAAGCAGTCAACGTGATAACTTGATTCGTCTCAGCAAAACAGTTTACTATAGTTTGGGCCGAAGTCCATTTATGTTGTTTTGTCCAAACTAAAAACGTGCGAATTTGTATTCCTTTTTATGGTCGTAATGAACATATTATCTCATAATTTGGTGGGTTTTATGAGTCACTTATTGGGATAATTGTTTGAATAGATTTTCGGCAACTGTTTGACTGAGGGCCACTTTATAAAAATGCACTTAATTATTGCGCCATCTTCTGCCTTATCAAGGATTAAGTATTAGAAAGTCCTAAGACCTCCTTGGTCTTATAAGACTCATCATAGCATGATCAGTTACACGTTTAAACCATTCAGTCGTAAATGAATAAACAGATTATCTGTCATATCTGTTTAAGTTTCTTTTGTTATCTGGATAAAATGGATGTATTATTAATACAATACTCACACCGTCTTCGCAGGACCCCTTAGTTTCAAAACGTCCCCTTCTCTTTGTTTATGAAGGTCAATCGTTGGGCAAGCGAATTACTCGTTCGCGTCCTTCAAATTAACATGTTAAGGACTATCAGCATCGTACTATAATTGACATGATTGATAAGAATTTTTAAGGGCGTAAGTATTTAGGATGAAAACCCCCACGAAAAATTATGCACACAAATTACACAACAACGAATGGCGCTTTACCCCTTATGGTTTGTGGTTTGGAGTAGAAGTAGTGTAGAGGGGTGGGAGAGGGGGTTTTCCATGATGGTACGCGTGCGTTGTTTTTGTCTCGCGTTCAAGTTTAATTCGCAGCGGGGTGCTTGCGGTTTTCAAGCCTTGCATACCTCTATAAGGAGCCCACCCGATAGTCTCATATCATAATTATTCTGAAGTGGGTAATAAAATATTGGATAAAATAATACATCAAAATGGTTATCAATCAGTTAAAAATGTCTAGCTCTGTGCGAGAGAAATGAATGTGTACTCGGTATAATGCTGTTGAAGATTGATTGTTTAATGGGTAGTCACAGTATTATACTGCCCCAAAGTGCGTGTGAAGGATTACGTCTTGTGCTCTTACTTCCATCATTTACACGCACTGACATTTACTCTCACACGTACAAAGTAAAACAAAACAAATCAAAACAAATCAGACCAAAGCAAAAGCAAGCAAGGCGAAACGGAACAAACACACATCACTCAAACAAAACCACACTGAAAAACCATTTCACACAACAACCCTGAACTCCCATATTCTTGTTTTTTGTTAATGTTGAAAAATAAAGGTAATTTTTACTCAAAATTGTGTATTTACACAAAGTACAACATTATCACGTCATGAACAACTCCATCCAGCACATGAAATCTAAACAAATAAATATTCCTTTCCAACTCTCTTCCAAGTACAAGTTCCCGCCTGACAAAGACACTCGGTCATATACCTTGAAATAACTTGAAATAACTAACTACATTGATGACTAGACTAATAATATTTTCACCCAAGTCCCCTCGAGTGCGATTTTTCGCGAAACGTCATTGGTGGTAATAAGGCACCAATCACAGGTCTAATAGCCACACCGTTGCGAGCCAATTAAACACTTTGTTGGTGTAACAACTCCTCGGTTGGTCCACTGCAATGGTGAAGATACAAGGTGGATAGGGGGGCTATTGTCCCTTCTTTGGGGGATTTCTCGCTCCCTCACTCAATGGCCCGAATGGTAGAAAAATAGACCAATTCATAGCGCCATCTGTATTTTTGTTTTGCTACAGGTTGCCCCCCCCCCCCCCCCCCAACCCCCCCCCCCCTTCTCTGCCCCTCTATCTGTCCCCATTCTGGGTTCAACCTGGCAGCGCCTTTGGTCGACTGGAATATATTAGAATACCTCCGTGGTTGGTCATAGTTTTTAAACATTGTACATTGATAAGAGGGTCGACCGGGTCGCAAAGATATAACCCCCTTCACTGCGGAAAGAAAACATAACTAAAATTTGTTTTAATATCATGCCACTATGGGTAAAATAGGAAATGGGGGAGGGGAGGGGGGAGGGGGGGGGGGGCAATGCTATAATTATGGGCAGCGTGGTGTGCCAAAGATGAGGCTAATGAGGGTGGGTGTGAATCGTACTCTTATAAGTGACCCCCTCCCCCCCCCCCCCCAACATACCCCCCCCCCTGACATTGTTACATGTAGACTTCATACGCTGCCGCTGCTGCCTCGCTTTTTTATAACAGTAATTATTTTGCAAGCCTCGTTTACATAATTTTTTTCCTCAGTGATTTGTTAAATTGCTCCCTGCTTAGACATACCGTTTGAAACTTAAACAAAAACGGAAAATGGCATTGCTCAGAAATCTATATTTATATGTGATTTAACAACGCACACACATTATGAACATGAGTGCGTAGAGTATTTAACTAATATTGAATGTTAATAATGATGAACATTTTATTTCTTTCATAAGCTTGCATGCATTCACATTTTCCCCCCTTCTTTTTCTACCATGACCTCATCGTTTTCGAAAAGCTCTCTAAAACGCAGAATAAATCGCATTTCTATATAATAATAATAATAATAATATTTTCGTGTGGCAAAAATATAGAAAAGTTATCAACGGCGACATTAATATGTTTGTAGATGAGATTAGCATGAGAAATTCTATCATCGACACAATTTCATTCATCTATTCCAGAAAGTGCGCACCACAACCCAACCAGGGTCACGCCATTTTTCTCTTCGTTGGGGTACGATGAAAAGAAACTTTATCCCAAATTCAAATATTTTAAATCCGATATCTGAAGGTTTATACCGAGGTTTAGACCCGGTATGACGCCCGTATTATAAATAACTGACTGTTCTCTTTTTGGTTGGTGTATTATTACTGACAATAAACGTCTAAAGTATCGAGAATATAAGCTCTAAAATACACAGTTTCGTTTCGGATCGAGTGACTTTTTGACGGGTGGGTTGATTAAAAAGCGATGAGAGTCAAGTAGCATTCATTCAGTACGGTGGATTAGACTGTAATACTACAAACGTAGAGGGCAGCAATGCTGAAGAAGAAATTCAAGCATTATGCTCTGCATGCAGCAGCTATCATATTTCTGCTTTTTGGTTTCCTTTTCCTGCGGTGAACGGGTATGGATTGTATGTAAGGAATCTAATTTTTATGGTGACTCTTTTTATAGTGGTATTTCCAGGAAAGTTAATAACTGTATGCGATTTGAAAGTAGGCTAAACCTACACAACACCGATTTAAAGTTTAACTGAGCGAAGAGTTAAAACTATTCGAATTTATTTTGATTGGAGTAAATATCACCCACCTCTGTGGGAAATTTGCGCCGTCACTACTTCGACTCGGGACGGGAGAAATTTAATACAGAAATTGCAGAAATAATTGTTTTAAAGGAGCGGTTTACCCCCCCCCCCCCCCCCCCCCCCCTCCCCCCCTTAAAAGGGGGGAAATGCTACAAACCCCTTCTAGGCTGAGTATTACTACCGTATCCCTTTTTTTTTGGGGGGGGGGGGACTAGTTAGTAGTTACCCACTGAAATAAAATAAAAACACCTAGTTTTTCATCTTCCGAGTTGACCATGTCTACGCCACTTTTACCTCATTTGCCTCAGTTGACGAACATTACCCTTCCCGCTCGCGGCTAATTCCAGAGGGTAACAATAACAAGTGCCAAAAGGGGGTATCAGTGTTTCATGTGACCAACAATAATAAATGAAATATATCCTTGATTACGTGACCAGCTCCGCGGCAGACCAATTATCAATGTTCTCTCCTCATTGCACTCAATTATAGTTTGCGAGGTCAGGGCAGGCCGGGTATCCAGGGCGAAAGATGATACCAACGCACAACCCACATCCCAACTAATCGTCCAATTCCAGATACAGATATGAGCAGCAAAAGTGTGTTCATGATAATATTGCTGATGTCCGAACAGTCCTGGAAAGGGCCAAGAAGTAGATAATGAAGGTGGTGATGTTGATGACGAGTATTATGATGGTGACAGTGTTGACGACACCGACGATGATAATGATGTTGAGGAAGATTGTAACGATGATGATGATGGTGGTGATGATAGTGATGATGGTGATGATGGTGATGATGATGGTGATGATGATGATGATGATGATGAAGGTGATGATGATGATGATGATGATGATGATGATGATGATGATGATGATGATGATGATGGGGATGGGGATGATGATGATGATGATGGTGATGATGATGATGGGGATGATGATGATGATGGTGATGGTGATGGTGATGATGATGATGATGATGATGATGATGATGATGATGATGATGATGATGATGATGATGATTATTGTGATGGTGATGATTAAGCCTTTGATAGAGGTAATAACGATGACGAAGAAGAACAAATTAACAAAAGGATGACGATGAAGAGAAAACACACACTTATGAAGAATTACTGGACAAGTAACGAAGAATACAATTGACTGATGAATTGATCGACGTACAGCTAGTAATACAATAACGCCATTGTGCAGATAAGCATCTTGCCAAGTCTCGAGTTCGACCTCGGTCACCCGCATGCACGGGTCGTTTGGAGGTCGATATCAGTGACAGAATCAACAGTGAGTCAGACGGCTTCGAAAACAACGCGAGGTGTGATTATAGGAATGTTAGACTCGACACATTGATACAGTGATGGAGCCGAGGAGGAAGGGAGAGGAAGGGGGTGAGGCACGCCCCCCTGCTTATTGCCCCTCTTGTAGCACAATTGAGGTAGGAGTTTCAGATGAGGAGGCAAGGAGTGATTGAGGCACGGGCCCCTTACTGTCGCCCTTGTAACCATTTGAGGTGAGAAGAGGAATGTCAGATTGACACATTGATACAGTGTTGTAGCTAAGGAGGAGGGATAAAGGGGTGGGGCAAGTCACCCCTTACTGCCCCTCTTGTAACCAACTCGAGGTGAGTAGAGGAGTTTCAGATCGACACATTGATACAGTGATGGAGCCGAGGAGGAGGGAGGAAGGGGGTGAGCACGCCCCCCTGCTTACTGCCCCTCTTGTAACCAACTTGAGGTGAGGAGTTTCAGATGATGTAGCTAAGGAGGGGGCAAGCAGGAGGCACGGCCCCCCCTTACTGCCGCCCTTGTAACAATTTTTAGGTGAGAAGAGGAATGTCAGAAACATTGATACAGTGATGTAGCTATAGCAGGGAGGGGGCAAGGCAAGTGACCCCTTACTGCTCCTCGTGTTACCAATTTGAGGTGGGAAGAGGAATGCCAGATTGACATTGTGATAAGGAGGGAGGGGGGCAAGGGGGTTAGACAAAGTGACCCCATACTGTCTCTATTGTAGCCTACGCGAGAAGAGGATTTCAGATTGATAGAGTGATGAAGGGGGGGGGGTGGGAGCAAGGGTGAGGCAAGAAACTCCTAAATACCTCCCCCTTGTTAGTAACCAACTCGAAGTGGAATTCTGATCGATTGATACGTTGATACAGTGATTATGGTGATGCAGCTAATAAGGAGGGGGGTAATGGTGGGACAAAGGACCCCTCATATCAACATGCATCTCTTGTAGCTAAGAGGATTTCAGCTAACGGGAGGGGGTGAGAAAAGTGACCCCTTACTGCCTCTCCTTTAACAAACTTGAGGTGAGAAGAGGATTTCGATTGATACATCAATGAAGCTAACAGGGAGGGACTAAGCAAGGCTTCAATGGGGGTAGGGCAACAACACCCTCCTACAACGCAATCCTGTGAAGAGGGGTACCAGTCTATTCAAACGGATCCACATGCAGTCGCACTCAATGTGTTGGTATACAGGAGTGCGTTTAAATACTTGTTTAATGTGAAACGTGATTCAGGCGAATGTTCACCAAACATCAAGTAGGGGATTACATTCAAAACACTGAGTTCTTGATATAAACATGTCGATTTAAACGCACCCATTATGTGATTTGACCACAAGCGAGACAATGACTTAATACATGAAATAATGTTGATAGTTGGTCGTCGAGGGAGCGTGTGATGAAATGTTTGACATTAATTTGTTTAAAACAAAAATGAAATTGTTGCTTTTCTAGGCCATGCTGGCTGGCATCATGCAGCGCGATAAGTGAAAAGTTATTAAAGATCACGCCTTGATAATATGCACATTAGGTGCATGCCATTTATAAAATGATATCAAGACGAAATTCAGGCATTAAAATGTATTCCGCATTGCGGCAAGCAGTATGTAGAAACGGCATCTAAGGTAAAATTAAAAAAAATACGATTTGTTTAGAAATAGCTCGTTTTGAATCATTTTATAGCATTACTTTGTTTCGTATTGATCAGATTGGATACAAAATTGGCTAATTATATTTAGAGACTTGGTCATAGAATAAATCATGATATTATATAAAACAATTAAAACAAGATCAAAAGGGCAACCACCGTAATACTGTACTCGACATAGCTTTTGACATACGGATCAAAGAATAAAAGTGTTTATTCTCTCAAGACACTGTGGAAAATGCAGCATACTGCCCTCTACTGGTAAAGGTATTATAGTTTTGCTGGGCTTCGTACGAAGCAGCTGGAGACGCAACTGCAATGAACGGGGGAAATACAATGAGGAGGAAATTTAATGCAGACACCAACAAACAGGAATCGAAGGCTCAGACGGGAAAACTAGAAACGATTCAGATGAGACAGGGGTGTAGATCCTGGGGGGCAGGGGGGGGGGGAGGTGGTCGCCCCCTGGGACCCCCATTATTGTCCCCAAATGTGGGTGCCCCCAAAAGTCAGGTCTTCGAGCCATCAAGACACTTTCAATGAGCGCATAATAAAACTTCCGGGCATGCCAATGTGGGGCTTTTAGCTCTCTCAGTGTGGACAATTTTTCAAATTTCGCCCCCCCCCCCCCCCCCCCCCCCAATCTCAAAAACGGATCGACACCCCTGAGATGAGACGTTTAGTGACCAACAATCATTTGCAAAATAACAAAGTGTAGGCATAAATAAATCGGTTGTTATTGCCAAATTAGCAATATACTTTTGGGCACGCTCCAAGTCTAGCCCCGAAAGGTAAACTCAGATACCTATATAGAGATGACCTAATAAATAATTGATATCGAAAGTCTGAAATCTTAGTCATCAAAATATGACGTAACATGGAACTCATGTTATTGCATTTTAAGATCTTTTCTTTTGGGTTTATTCCGTGCCAATTATCTTTATACCGTCGCAAAAGGGAAATCAATGGAAGCGTTTAATCATATCTCAACAGTTTGGACATCCTAGCATTGAACTAACTTAAGAAATTATCAAATTTTGTCAATTATCACAATCATCATCATCATCATCATCATCATCATCATCATCATCATCATCATCATCATCATCATCATCACCATCATCATCACCATCATCGGCGTCATCAGCATCATCATCATCATCATAATCATCATCATTACAATCATCACCATCATTATCATCATCATCATCATCACTATCATCATCACTATCATCATCATCATCATCATAATTACATCCACCTTCTTCTCTATCAACACCATCATCACCATATTCCTTTTCCTCCTCCTCCTCATCATCATCATCGCCATCGTCATAATCACAATTATCATCATCATAATAATCATAATCATTATCGTCGTCATCACTATCATCATCATCATCATAATTATCATCGTCGTCATCATTATCATCATCATCATCATCATCATCATCATCATCATCATCATCATCATCATCATCATCATCATCATCATCATCATCATCATCATCATCATCATCATCATCATCATCATCATCATCATCATCATCATCATCATCATCATCATCATCATCATCATCATCATCATCATCATCATCATCATCATCATCATCATCATCATCATCATCATCATCATCATCATCATCATCATCATCATCATCATCATCATCATCATCATCATCATCATCATCATCATCATCATCATCATCATCATCATCATCGTCGTCGTAAACATCATCACCAACACAATATTCATCCAAGGAGGTACTCCTTGATTCATCATACATTTTGACCGTAGTCAAACCTGCAGGCAATACCACCACACAATGATACAAACCAACAAATTATATCCATTTCCGAACTATCACGGACCAATTTACAGAAATATAAACAGGCATAATGAGATAATAAAGAATACCAAAGTACATGTATGTAAGTGATGAGACCATGTTGACTTAATATTTTGCAACTCAAAACATGGATATCATTCATAAATATGTCTCGATGTCCTAGCACATTATTATACAAATGATGCGCAGGTATGAGTGGGTCGGTAGGAATTGTTTGCACAAGGTAACTATGGAACTGTTAAACCCACGAGGCGAAGCCGAGTGGGTTTAGACTAGTTTCCATAGTTACCGCGTGCAAACAATTCCACCGACCCACGAAATAAACTTGCGCATCATCTGTTTTATAGAATGGGCATTGTTACGCCCCCCAAAAAGTCAAAAAATTAAAAATTAGAAAAATTACCGGATGCATGAAATAATTTTACCGGACGCATGAAATTTTTTACCGGACGCATGATTTTTTTTACCGGACGCATGATTTTTTTACCGGACGCATGAAATTTTTACCGGACGCATGAAATTTTTACCGGACGCATGAAATTTTTACCGGACGCATGATTTTTTTACCGGACGCATGACTTTTCATGCATCCAGTACAATTAATTGTCTGCACAAATTTTGCTCTCAACCAATCAGATTGCAGGGATTTATCAACCCATTCTATAACACATTTTGTAGTACAAGTAGGCTATGTAAATTTTAAGAAATGTCCGAATGATCAATATGAAATTATTTGTAACTAGTAAAGCTCGCCTGACTGTGTCAAATTCGAATATAATTTATTTATCCTAATGGTAGAATGCTTTGAAATATACCCAATGAAATTAACACAAACATAGTTAACCGACAGTAAAAGAAGTTTCTTGTCACATTTACGGGAACGCTTTCAATGTTCTGACTTCTACAGTTTCACCACATCATTATTTATTTTTATTTTGTATATATCAATAGTCAAATCTGTACCGCGTAGGTCGTCAATTGTTCACTGGAAAGTATTTTAAATCCTGCTTTAAATTATGTATGATATAAAGATAAAGATGGTATATTGTACTCCCAAATCAAGTGTTATTTAAATATAATCGATTATTGATGTCCTAATCAGAAAAAGGCATTATTTAAATTCGCTTATCAACCCTAAAAGTGTCAATCGCTAACGAAGTGCCAAGGTCCTAAACAATCTCAAAATGTCATCTGTAATAATTAGAAGGCCAAAGATGCGACCAGATAGTAGGCATAGTCTATTATGAATAGCATTGCGCGATTGTATCCACTTGGCACTCCAAAGCAAGCTGGTGGGCATGTACAAAGCAGCTGACCACATGTGTGGGTGCAAAACAAAATAGGACACAAAGGACGATTGGAGGATTTTTCTGTACCTTGCTTTCTGACTTGTTCCGAGAATTAAACATTAAAGGAGCCTCCTTAGACGTCACCACTTTGTATTAACTGGGATAACTTTCTTCTGGAGAGGTAAGTAAGGGTTAGTGTGCCAGCCTTGTTGCACGCTGTATTTACAGTGTAAATGCTTCAAGTACGTCTCAAATGTATTATACTACATGAGGGGAATTAATTGCAGTTTGGCAAAGTCTCAGTGTCACACACTATTTCAAAATGTCGTTTAGATACAACTGTCAATGGTGTTCAACCATACAGTCAATAGCTTCTATACAGTAGTAGGTAAGTATTGCTATGTTGCGCAGGAGATTTATCCCTCGCAACGAAGGGCGCCGAGTTGGATGTATCCCATCTCCCTCTGACCTCCCGTGTCGCCAAGCCGGACGTCCCGAACCGGAAGGAATTCCTTCTGCGTGATGAACCCTTCGTCCGACCCGCGTCCGTTCGAGTCGCAGTTGCACAACGTCCCCGGCTTTGCGCAGGTCCCCTTCCGTCCGCACGCGCACATGGTACTGTTGATGGCGGCGCCGCCCCAGCTCTCCACCCGGTCGCCGTCGATGGTCTCCCACCAGCCGTAGGTCGTACCCGTGTCGGAGGAGCGCACCATGAGCACGGAGCCTCGGCACCGGTACGCGATGAACTGAGAGCAGGAATGGGACGCCGCCGTCAGCGCCTTGAGCTGGGCTTCGGTTGCCTCGTAGCGCGGTTTCAGGCTGAACGACCCAGGCTCCTCGAAACCATTGACCTGCGTTGACCTCATCTGCGAGTGCCCGACCACAGTGTAGATGACCGTCCTGCCGTCGCGCGGCCGCGTCGTCTTCTCGCACACGACGTTGAGCAGCTGGTTGTTGCGCAGCGGGTCGATGGAGAACATGGGTTCGCCGTTGGCCAGCAGCCCCATGGCGTGAATCTCCGCGCACGTCCTGGCGTAAGGTGGTTGCGTCGGCAACACGGGCACTGGCGTCCTCGGTCGTTTAGTCGTTGTAGGACGTGGCTCCGGCGTTGGAGTGACGCGTCCGACGGGGCGGTAGCGCGGAAACGCTGTCACTTGCGATTTCTGCGGCGGCTTTTTCTTCTTGTCCTTCCGGCGCGTCGGGTCGGGTCGGTAGATGGATGTCGGTCGCACGAATCCGGCTACGGCCGAAGCGTTCACGGAGCCCTCGAGTCCGAGCAATCTTTCGACTTGCAACAACCGAGCTTCGAGCTGATCCAGCTTCTCGAATACGGTCGTGAGTTGTCTCTCTTGCGAGTAGTGGAAAAAGTCGAACATCTCGTAAACAACCTGGTTCTGCATATCGGCAATGTCTTGTACTGTATACTGTTGCCCGTTTGCACTTACAATCCCCATCAACACCACAAAAATCGGGACTAAATTGTCGAGTATATTACGTTGTTTCTCCATGATTAACAATTCAGTTCTTACACGTTTGCACACAGTCAGAAAGTTGACTTGTTTTCCGGTAATTTTCTCAACCACTATAAAACCTTCATCACATTGTTAATGAATAATCATCCTTTTGAGTCACATTAGCACGAATCTTCGTCCAAATATTGTGATAACATTCTTCCTTCCAAATATGATCTCAGAACGCTGACAAACTATACCCGCACAGCAGAAAAAACGCACGGAATTGCTACACCGATCTCCCCCTTTCAGCAAGATCTAGGTTTCACAGCCGGAAGGTCTGTTTCACGCGCACCAATCACGGCGGCGGGTTCATCACGCATGGTGCCCCCTCAATACATCTAAGCCCTGCTCTGATTGGTCCAAACAGCCAATCCGGATTTAGGTTCTGCCAATTTGGTTTTCATCGACGAAAAGGGGGTCCTGGCAAGCCTCCCATGCAATTAACCATGTCAGGGCCGTACCTTTATAATGAACCGAATGAAGCAAATTACCTTCGCCATACGACGGACATTCCTATGGGAGCAAGTATCGCCGCGACAAATCTATGAACCTTTAAACCACCTCATCGAGAAAACTCCACAGCGTTAGTACGCATATCTAATGTCCACGGTACTTATTGGGTTAGTAAGAGGGAGGGGAAACTTTTCTGTTCTAGTGGCCAGGGTAATTTGTTCATGTTACGGCTTTTTTGCGCCGACATTTGTTCCCATGCAGGTAGTGGAATGCGAGGTGATCTACTTTAGGAAATGTACGAGGTTGGTAGTCCAGTCCTTCTTGCGTAACACCATGTGTTGATTTGCGTCATTATACGCAGAATGCAAACTTGCATTTCACACGTTAAAGGGATCTAGTAACTTTGTTGACATGTGCAAAAAGTAATGAATGGTTGATGCAATGTATACTGTTGTTATCTCATATGTCCACAGGGTATTGTGTGAAAATTTCAAGTCAAATGGACAATGTATGGCCAAGTAATGAGCGAAAATGCAAAGTGATATTGGGTGATATTCACCAACTCACTGCATTCACTTTGTACAGGGATGAAAAACTCGCCCGGAGTTTTTCTTATCTGAATACTTCAATCATTCATATCTTTGTAACAAAAGGGAAATTTGAAAAACCGAAAGTTGTCCCATGATTTTATTGTTAATACGAATACAACAAGGTATGAGGGAACTGCTAGAATTAAAATTTTATTTTGAGGATTTGGACAATGTTACTAAGTCCCTTTAAGCAGTTCTTCAACTTATCTGGGTGCATGATAAAGTATATGATCGATGCAGGTGACAGGTTTCCACCTTCTTCAAAGAACAAAACAATGGAAATGGGACTTGGCAGTCTTAGCACCCTTTCAAACAAATAGAACGAAACTGCAAATCTTCTTTGGGGATAAGAAAAACAAATATCGATAATGCAATAGTAAATATCACACACGTTATCTCCTCACTAGTACTTTGTAGTAGCAGTCTTTAAAACTGGTCATGGCTAGGCATTTTGTTGTACTGCAAAACTTAAAGGGACTCAGTAACATTGCCCAAATCCTCAAAACTTACTTGGAACTTTAGTGGTTCTCTTATACCTTGTCATATTCATATTCATATTCAATAAAAGGGACAGGGACAGGTTTCGGTTTTTCAAATTTCCATTTCGTTCAAAAGATATTTACGATTGAAGTGTTCAGTTATGAAATTGATAGTTTCATGCCATGTACAAAGTAAGTACAATGAGTTAGTGAATATCACTTTGCATTTTTGCTCATATCTCAGCCAAAAAACATCCAATTAACGTGAAATGTTCACACATTACTTTGTGGACATATCAGATCACTCCAATATACATTTTATTAACCACTCATCACTGTTTGCACTTGCCAACAAAGTTACTAGATCCCTTTAATAGATACAATGATTATAAATAACAAAGTAGTTATATTCCTTATTATAAGAAGAAGGATAAATAAACAGTAAATTCAAATAAATTTAAGTCTTGTGTTGGACACACTCGGGGAAAGATGGATGTGATGACCTTCGTGATATCATTGTCAAGCTTTGCAAGTCCTATTCAGCAGCATATTGGATTCGGTAGCTTGCCACTTGGTCTACACTCACTTGGCCTACTCAAATTTCTCCTCAAAGCAGAATAAGAATGTAGAAGATTATGATTATGATTATGGATTAGGGTAAGGATAAGGGTGAGGGTTAGGGTTAGGGTTAGGGTTAGGGGCTGGGTCTAGGTTTGCGGTCTGGAGTCTGGGGATCGATGAGGAAATGGTACCGAACTAAGTATAAGGCGTATACAACATGGGTGTATATAAATGGGTGAAGACAGACTACAGTAAGCGAACAAAAACCTTGGATTATAGTATACCCGAGTACAAATTCAACTCGAAGTTGAGAATCGCGTAGTATTTCGTTACATGACCTTCCGCTCGAAGTAATGATCGATGTCCGCTAGGGTCTGGGATCGTTTATGAGGTCAGTGCGTGGCGCGACGATTGACGAGTACTTATTGTAACTTAAACGATTACACGAATGAACCTAAACTCATTAACATGGTCTCTCTATGTACAGAGTGTGATACGTCAATTACATTATGATAGATTGGTACTGAACGGTTTAACAAAACGATTCACTAGGGTCACACCCGGGTCACACATTCGTAGTCCCATGAATTGACATTTTCGTTAAAATGTACACGAATGCGTATAATGATGTGCATTTACTGAGGGCAAGAGTTGACGTCTCACTAGTGAGTTTTCGATCGCTGATACGAGGACCGTTGACCTATCGTCCCAGTGAAGTACCACATTGAGTTGACTAGGCACGTTGACTGTTGCTATTTACCTTTTCGATTTCATACGACGACGCGCGTTCAAGTCTCGGGATAGTTACGCCATGCATTGCTCGTGCGAAGTTTGCAGAGAATAGAAGATTAGTTTTGTAAACAAAAGGGTTTTAATATCCAATACAGTCAAACCTGTGTATAGTGACCACCAGATTGAAAGAAGAAAAATGGCCGCTCTTAACAGGTGACCTTTATAGACAGGTTCTATACAATCTTATTAAGACAAACCTCTGTATAGTGACCACTCAATTGAAACAATACAATTGACACTTGATTGCAAGTGACCTTTATAGACAGGTGCCAACATACAGTCAAACCTGTGTATAATGACCACCAAAGGGATATGAATAATTGGCCGCTATAAACTGGTGTCCATTGCAGACAGTTCCAAAATACCGTTTACAGTCAAACCTGTGTGTAAAGACCACCAAATGAAAACAAGAAAATTGGCCGCTATTATCAGGTGACCTTTATAGACAGGTTCCGAAATATTGTTTACCGTCAAACCTGTGTATGACCACCAATGGGAAACAAGAAAATTGGCCACTATGATCAGGTGACCTTTAAATACATGTTCCGAAAAGTCGTTTACAGTCAAACCTGTGTAGAAAGACCACCAAAGGAAAACAAGAAAATTGGCCGCTATTATCAGGTGACCTTTGTAGACAGGTTCCGAAATACCGTTTACAGTCAAACCTGTGTATAATGACCACCAGATTGAATGAAAACAAAATTGCCGCTCTAAACAGGTGACCTTTATAGACAGGTTCTATAAAATCTTATTAAGACAAACCTCTGTATAGTGACCACTCAATGGAAACAATACAATTGACACTAAATTGCAAGTGACCTTTATAGACAGGTGCCAACATATTGTTTACAGTCAAACCTGTGTATAACGAACACCAAAGGAAAACAAGAACATTGGCCGCAATAAACAGGTGCCCTTATAGACCTGTTCCATGAAATCATATACAGTAAACGTTGTATGGTGACCACCCAAGTGCAACAAGACATGTGGTCGCTATAAACAGGTGACCTTTATAGACAAATTTCATAACACAGTGTACTGTCAAACCTGTGTATAGTGACCAGCCAAATGAAACATTGGAAGTGGGCGCTATAATCAGGTAACCATAGAATTAAAATGAGATAGTAAAACATGTGTATAGTGACCACCCAATGCAGACAAGAAGAGTGGACGCTATAAACAGGTAACCTTTATAGACAAGTTCATTTAAATCATATAGTTCAGTTAACCTGTTTACAGAGACCACAGCAGAGAAACAAGAAATATACAGCTATATATGACGTTGTTTTTAGTAGCCAAATAGTGCTTGTCGTCACAGATCTAGACCGACGGCAAAACAGGGGTGTACACGTATTAGATATCTGGTACGAACGACGGGCACGTAGATGCGCATGCGCACTGCTTCAAAAAATGACGTCACTGTACCAGTCCACTAGTGAACGTACAAATCGAAAAGTCCGTACTCTCACATCGCAGAAAATACGTAGCTTTGATTCCTACAGAGAAAGGGAAATCGAAATGCTGACAAAATATCAAACTTTTGTTTTTAAACAAAACATTGACATCCCTTTCAAGTTCTAGTTTAGTTCGCCAAGGTTTTTTGCACGACTGAACTTATTAATTATTATTATTACTATTATTATTATTAACAATCTAATTTGGCAATTTTTAAGAATAACACATGGTTAAATCGTTAATACTATCCCCATCCCCATAAATAATTACATAAACAAATAAATAAATGGACAAAACTATATGAGCCGTCTTAGCAGTTATATATCGAATATGCAAGGTTCATTTTAAAGGCTCAAGTCAATCCCGGCGAAAGGAGCTAGGAAAAGCATCTTGGTCTAACATGAACCCGCTCTGTACACCATTAAATTTCCTGTTGTCTGCTCAAGGAGGGGGGGGGGGGGGGGGGGGGGGGGTGTTAACCCTTCACCCAAAACATGTAGAGAACCTGGTGCGCCATTTATTGGCTCCGTCGGAACAGATCACATTCATTCCAAGCCGTTACCATGGCAGCGCATGTTACAGTATAACAGGTACGGTCACTGTCTCCTGCCTGCATTGTATCGTCTGCTCTAATTGGGCGAAGATGTTTCAGAAGTGCAGTGCGTAGGACAAGGAAAGTGGTAGAAGGGATGTGAAAGGTTAATTTCAACCCAAGTTGTTACCATAGCAACGCGTGTTCGCAGGTACGATCGTAGCCTATCAGTAGGCATCGTGCTGTCTGGCAGGTTTTACCGGCAGTGTACTAACCGCGATATGCCGAATTTGAGCGCGCAGCGCGAAGCCTATCGTCAGTCATGAACGTGAAAAGTTTTATTTTCTTTTATTTACATAGAAAATCTTCGTAGAATAGCTACGAAGCCCATATTCATATGCCACAGACCAGGTTGATCAGCTGTTTGTCAGTGTTAGTCTTCGTTTGGAAGCTGCCTTGTAAAACCAAACGCGCAACCTTGCACAATACACTGTTAGTGGCATAGAGTAGTGGTTGTTATAGGGTCTCCGCTTCAGACTAGCGTAGGCTGTATGCACTGAACACCGCTCTGCAGTGCTCATGCGGACGCGTCCATTATTTATAGGGTACGTCATTACAGAATATGTTGTTTTCTTTTAAAATAAAGAGTTGAGATTTGATATGGATGCAAAAAGGTATTTTTATGCTTTATTTTTTATTGTAATGTATCTCATATTTTATTATTATGAAAGTTATGATAACATTAATGTCTGATACTAAATAAACCCCTTAATACACGGTGGAACACGCCACCGATTAGGCATACGGTATCACTGAGAGGTCAGTGTACGGTATCCACATCTAGCGATCTGATTGGTTGATGATGTCTCTCATGAATTTGCTCATTAATAAATTACTCCGAATCGAGTGATTAAAGGCTATTTATGGAGCCAGTTTAATAGTATCTAGCTCTCTCACAGCTAGCTAGCTCGCCATCGCATATAGAATCTCCAAGCCATATAGAGCCTTGACTAAAGGCTAGTACGATCGCTGTCTCCTGTCTGTATCGTCTGCTCTCGGATGAAGACGTTACACACGTGCTGTTTATCTACTTTCATCAAGACTTCCTGTTCGTGTTCGGGGCAAATCTTTAACCATGACAGATATAGGTCTATGCTCATTTGCACACCAATGGCGTGCCCCACGGAGGGGGCAAACTAACTCGCAAAGTATTATCATGGGGGAAGGGGGGGGGTGGGGGGGGGGGGTATTTATCCCTATATTGTTTGCCATCCACTTTGAAGAAGAAAACAAAAACGGTAGTTGCTCGATGTATATGGTTGCTTGATTGAGCTTGGATGGTATGACATACATGTAGCCTGTAGAAATAACATATGGGTGATTCCAGGTAAATGTTTATCATGCAACTAACTCAGGCATTTTTAAGGGGTTCAATACAATATTCATTGATTTAATTATCAAAAACTATGTGCCAAAAGACAGTAAGGTGGCGTATCTATACGGCCTACGCCAATGATGGAAAGTATATAATAGGCGCGGCTATTACACAGCAGCTCTGTCACGACAATTTCCTGGGAAGGGGTGCATGCATGGGGTGGAGCCGGGAAATTAAGGGGTGCGACAAAACACGTTCAGAAGGTCTCCTCCTGTCGCACTATAATATAGTAACATTCGTGTCATATTTCATCTTGTCAGAGTCGGATGTCGCGACTCATAAGCTGTCTGTACACGTCATAAGTCATAACACATTTAAAAGAGAACATCACCTAATATGCCAGTTGCTGCAACAGGTACTATATGGATGCGTGCATAATCACCGCCCATAATATGCCCTTTGAACCACTGCAAACGAACCCCGTTTTAATTTATCTTTTGAAAACATGTTTGGCTGCATCATTTCCATAGACAATATAGAATATACATATTATAAATCAACAAATTAAAAATCTGCTTCTGTTGTACAATATTGTTTTATCTTCTCGGAAACGAAAATATAAAGTTAAAAGTCAAGTGAAACATATCGATACGCCACTGTAACAAAGAACACTGCTTGGTGGCACAATCGGCATCATTATGGCAATATATACAAACACACAGACAAACATTTTTAAAAAGAAAGGAAAATATAAACGGCGTCATTTGATAGTTAACATAATAGGACATACATTGACCCTTAATGTGAGACATTGTATGTAACCCCCCCCCCCCCCCCCCCTTACACAAAAAGTAAAGAATTACTTCAAGATGGAACCTGATAATGTCATAAGGGATTGTATTGTTTCTGATTTGTTGAAGGGAGGATTAGAAATAAAATGTCAACTGGAAGTTCCCGCCAAAATCAGACCTTTAAGGCCAGCAGACGATCGACTGTCACGTGATTGAATTTCCAGTGACATTTTGACAACATGCAGTAGAAGACGGTATATGTCTAGAACGCGTATTTCCTTCTGAACTTGAGTTTCTTCATACTCTCCCAGTTAACCACTTGTTCTCTGTCAACACTCCCTTAAAAACAGTTCAATAAATCAAAGCTATATTACAGCGTTGGAAAAGTTACATAAAACTCGTTTATTTGACAAAGTAATTGATTTTAAAGATTCAAATAATATAGTAAAAGATTTCGATTGCGAAACCTGAAGCCTAAACCAATTTTATGCAGAAACGTAAACCGAAAAGTTCCACATGAAGATTTTCCAGTTTTTAGACTGAGGTGATTACCCCAAAACAGTTATTTATCTTCAAAACAGGCCCTTTCCAGAAAAGAAGTATTTCCCAAGAAACACTCCGACTATGCAAACACAACTTCTAAATCAAGCAACGTATAACTAGATTGACCGTTTCTTTCACCTGTTTAAATCAATGTTATCATGCATTTTCAAGAAAAAAACAACAACAAAGAAACGCAAACGAGCTGTTTGCCTTTTCTCGTTACAAAGGCAACGGTTTGAACCAAGTCCAGCAGGCTCCCGAGAAATAGAAGGGAAGATTCTGGTCGTTGCTATGCGACGAGACAGTACAAACGACCAGGAGGAAACAGCGGAGATTGTCTTAAATTTCAAATCCACAAAATCTTATTTTTTACTACTGCTGAAGGCATGAAATAACCCAATTTATGGCCAGGATAATTTCCATTCATTATACATTTTTAGAAACAGTAAAATAATCAGAAAAGTAATAACTTCATTATTTTGTATAACCATGGATATATAGGAACATATCAATGTCGCGGATGATGTTGTTATTGATGCGGTTTTGTTGTTGTTGTTGTTGTTGTTGTTGGTGGTGGTGGTGGTGGTGTAGTTATCATACTAACCATTTAAGAAACTATTTGCTTTTATGTGAATATTTAATATGATTGCCATTTAAGAAACAATTTGCTTTTATGCGAATATTTAATAGGATTGCAATTTTTTGTATAAACATTATACTGTAAATATGTTGTTTTTTTTATAGACATAGCGTATCAAAAGCATTGTATAAACAAGATTTGTAAATAATAATTAAAAATAAATATAACACATTCCTGCAGAAGGACGATGAACTTAATGGACATAAATTATACTCAAACTATCCAAACCGAGACAAATATTGCAGTGTCTTCAAAGTACTCTTGAAGTTCGAAAGGTAGATTAAGGAATCGTCAAGCTCAAGGGGTATCAAACTTCTCATCGACCCCTCCCCTGGGGGTGCAAAAAGTGACCTGGGCAGCAGCCAAGGGTAATACGATGGTCTTGCGATTATTGGCATTTGAGAAAGCAAACAGGATATATGGGGTTAATTGAAGGGGATATTGCGGCGCGTATTTTCTAGGAGCGATTGGCTTAAGTACAACGTGTTAACACACGACCTGAATATTGGGGGCAAAATATCGAGATCAGATATACCTATTGCATATTAAGTTGGGAGGTACTCGCCATTCCGAAAATTTGTTTTGTTTCTTAGACCGATATTTCCATAACTCGATTTCGAGTGGGCGTAAAATTTCCAAATTAATGTACAAGCCCTACCAGTCTTCGAACAAAAATAATAATGAAAAAGTGAATTCCTTTCGTCATCATCATCATCATCATCAGCAGCAGCAGCAAGATCATCACCATCATCTTAACCCCATCATCATCAGTATCATCACCATCATTTTCATCACGATCATCATCATCATCAGCATCATCAGCATCATCATAATCTCCCTCATCATCATTATCATCACGATCATCATCATCATCATCATCACCCTCATCAACATTATCACCATCATCCTTCTCGTCCTCCTCCTCATCATCATCATCATCATCATCATCATCACCAACAACAACATCAACATCATAATCATAATCATCATCATCATCATCATCACCATCCTCCTCATCCTGCTCGTCCTCATCCTCATCATCATCATCATCATCATCATCAGCATCATCAGCATCATCAGCATCATCGTACTCACCATCATCATCATTATCATAATCACCCTCATCATCATCATCATCATCATCATCATCATCATCATCATCAGTATCGTCAGCATCATCATCAGCATCATCAGCATCATTATCAGCATCATTATCAGCATCATCAGCATCATCAGCATCATCATAATCACCCTCATCACCATTATCATCATCATCATCAGCATCATCGGCATCATCAGCATCATCATCATCATCATCATTATCGTCATCACCATGATCATTATCATCATTATTATCATCATCATCTTCATCAACATCATCTGCAGCAGAAGCAACACAGGCAGTAGCATCATCGTTATCGCCGTTGTCACAATCGTCATCACAACAATAACAAACACTTGTCCATGTTTTCTTTATTGCAATATTTAATGTAAACAAAATAACATTCAATAGTTTCACATTTTTGGTCAAGATAAATAGTATACAATTATGAGACCGCGTCTGTCCATGTGATATACGTCTAGTTCGTTTGTTGGGATTCTATCTTCTAACTGTGTATAGATCGGAATGACAAATATATTTCACTATTTTTATTAACTGACATAATTACAAAAAGAAGTAATGAATTATAATTATGTTTATATATTCAATATTTATGTATTATATATTATATTATGTCGTGAACAACTTTTGTTTTAACAAAAGCTTATACAAGTAGTATTGTTCTCGTAAGAAGTATTTTACTAGCGTGTTACAATAAATAGGGGGTTGAAAAAAAAACATAATTGTAACCCATCGTAAATCAATATCATAAATCATAATTATAGCTCATTGCGTTCTTAACCTGTCATAATACAATAATTGTCCCTATAATGTTATTGCACACCGAGGACATTTTTGTTACAGGAAAATGTTTTAATTTGCGAAATTGGACGCTTCAAGTTGTCATGGTAGTATAGAGCTTTCGGAACCGTGACTCATGCAGAATAATAATTATTTAATTGCGCGTCTCACAAACTGAATGAAGAGGGGAAGTAGTCCTATACCCTAGATATCACCATGGTTACTGGGTAATTAAAAGCACACATAGGGGTTAAGTTGACACATTTTGTTTGGAAACCTAGCCTAACAATGTTATTGTATCATGTATTAATAAAATGCTGTTCGAGGTGCAGTTAAGCCATTCTTTTAACATCATTCTAATTCTAATAGACCTACATTCATTATCCAATCGGATTTTCGAACATTGAAGTGAATATCTTACGTGATACCAATTGTTCAGTCCTGATAATAAAACAGTTGCAGGCAAGGATCTGCACAGTCCTAATAACATATATAGTTCGGTGGTGTATGGTTATGCGGTCGGATGGGGTATTTGGTATTTTGATACAAAACGTCCAAATATTCCAGTCACATACCACAACCAATACGAAAGTCTCTGCAAACATGCGCTTGAAGCAGTCAGATTTACCATGGATAGTTGCACAACCTACAACCCATAGTTCAATGCAACATGCTACTCGCATCGCAGCTCTCCGAGCCTGACGTAACCTGTCTCTTTCTTGCCTCCAGTGTCACCGAGCCTGACGTCCATCACGGGAAGACGACCCTTATCCGTAATCAGCCCGTCGTCGGTCAGGAACGTCTTCGAGTTCGAGTCACAGTGGCAGGATCCACCTCCTTCGCAGGTGCCATCGACGCCGCAGGCGCACAGGCGGCTGTTGCTGGGAGCGCCGCCCCAGCTCTCGACGGTTTCGCCGTTGATGTCGCGCCAGAAGCCGTATGTGCCGCCGTTACGCGACGGCGTCATCAACACGGCGCCGCGACATCGGTACTCGATGTACTGTGAACACGCAGGCGAGGCGGCGGTGATGGCGCGCAGCTGCTTGGCGCTGGCGTTGTAGCTCGGCGCCAGGCTGAACTCGCCGGGGTTCTCGAACCCGGTCACCTTCTTGGATCGCATCTGCGAGTGGCCGATCACCGTGTACACCTTCTCCCTACCCTGGGCATCGGATTCCATCTCGCACTTGACGTCGATCAGGTTCCCGTTCCCGATGGGGTCGATTGCGTACAGATTTTGTCTTGACGACCACAGACCACGCTGGAAGATCTCGGCACAGTTCGTAGCGTATGGCGGTGGTGTTGGCTCAGGAGGCGTGGTCGTGGGCTGCGTAGTCGGACGCGTCGTCGGTTTGGTCGTCGGACGAGTTGTCGGTCGCTGTGGTCGTCTCGGTCGCGGTGTGTTGCGACTCGGAGTCGGTTGCCTGTTCGGAGGCTGCTGGCGATTGGGTTGCCTCCTATTCGGCTTGACTGGCATCGGCATGGGTTGCACTACCGGCGGAAACGGTGTCATGACCTCGTAGTCAGATCGCGGCGTTGGTGGCGGTTGCTCGGTCGCCCGCTCTTCCGCCGGAGCAATGATCTCTCCTTCATCCACTTCCTCTTCGATACTCAGACCCATTGTGGCCATCACCAGGTTGAGTCGGTTCTCGATCTGGGCCAGTCGCTCGAAGATGGTCGTCAACTGGCGCTCCTGGGAGAAGTAGAAGTAGTCGAATGTCTCGTAGAGCACTTCATTCTGCAGATCGGCAATGTCCTGCACCGTGTATGCCTGGAACGCCCTCTGACCATACGTGTATTCCACGGTGACCACGACCAGGGTGAACAAGCTCCACAAGGCTAATTTCGCCATTATGTATATTATTATGTATATCAGAGTAGGCCTATAGCGCGGACATCAAAATGGCCTCTTAACGTGTTCACAACAAGAAGTCCACTAATGTATACGTTTCTCCAGAGTGGTCCTAATATAATGACCATCAACACCGACCCCGGGAACAAATTACATGTGATTTCTCCTCAGTCCACGCACACGTACATAAAAGCTTCTGACGAGTTTTAGATTTTGACGAACTTAGATCTTCCAACTGTTTATAATAAGCAGTGCTTGTAATGGGCATTTCAACAACACTCGTTAACTCATTATTGCCGTCTCACGACCTTACAATATAATGAAGTTTTATAACGTCATACCGCATTTAATTCCCAGTAATGCACCAACCCCCTACGAAATCACGGGATGCCTAAATTACGGTACAGAAATACTCGAGTGTGGAAATATCTTGACATGCTCCGCGTACCATGGCAGAACAAATTGGCGGGGAAAGTTTTCTGGAGACTGCGGAAGTTACGCCCGCCAGAGCCAATCATCGAGACGCTCTGAAAGAAACATCCGTCCCGTCATATGTATCTGGCGTTCTGATTGGCTGAGTGACTCAGCATCTGCCCGGCGAGAAGGAGAGCGAGATTAAGAGAGAAATTGATAGTGAGGTGAGGTGAGAGAGGGGGAGGGGAGGGAGGATATAGAAAGGAGGACAAAGAAAAAGAAAGATGGAGCAGAGGAAGAGAAAGAGAGACGGAGAGAGAAAGGGGACAAAACTAGCATGACCTGTGCCCTGCCGCGTAATATTTTGATCGCCTGGTAATTTACCAATTTTCTACTCGTTATGGTTCCATTTTCAGATACAACTAGCAAATTACCCGTCACCAGATCTTTGAGTAAGATAATATTGTATGTTGCATTTTTGTATTTCGTTATTTGTTGTATCGGTCCTGTAAAAAATATTTGGTCAATTAATGGAATCTCTGGTTTGTATGGTTGTGATATGATTTAATCAGTGTATAATTAAAAATACAATCTCATATTCACAGGCATATGCGTACACAGGGGGGGGGGGGGGGGGTGGGGGGGTCAAATCCCACTTTGATGAAAAAAGGGCTGTTTTGGGGGGTTCCCCCCCCCCCCTCAAAAACATATTCACGGACACCAACCCCCCTCACAAATTATTCACCGACACCTCCCCCCCCCCCTCCCTTTGGAAGAATCTTCACCAGTACCCCCTCTCTAAAACATCTTCACCGACACCCCCTCCCCTCGAAAAAATGTTCACAGACAACCCCCCCCCCCCCCCTCGAAAAATCTTCTCCTACACCCCCACCACCCCCGTCGAAATACTTGACCGACGCCCGGCCCCTCAAAAATGTTGTTTTACAAAATAACCCCCCCACCCTCAAAAAATATTCACGAACACCCACCCCCCCCCCTGAAAAAATATTCACGGACACCCCCCCCCCATTCGAAAGAATCTTCACTGACACCCCCCTCGAAAAATCTTTACAGACACGCCCCCTTCAAGATTCTTCACCGACACCCCCCCCCCCCCCCCCCCCCCCCCGTTGGTGATTCAATCTCATATTCAAAGGCAAATGCATATGGGGGGGGGGGGTTCAAATCCCCCTTTGATGAAACAAAATTCACGGACACCCACTCCCCTTACAAATTCTTCACCGACACTCTCCCTCGAATATTCTTCACCGACAACCCCCCCCCCCCCCCACTCGAAAGACTTGACCGACACCCGACCCCTCAAAAATGTTTGTAATAATAACCACCCCCCACCCCCCTCAAAAATATTCACGGACACCCACTCCCCTCACAAATTCTTCACCGTCACCGAAATAATCTTCACTGGTACCCCCTCTCGAAAAAATCTTCACTGACACCCCCCTCGAAATACTTGACCGACACCCCCTCAACAATTCTTCACCGACACCCCCCTCGAAATACTTGACCGACACCCCCTCAAAATACTTGACCGACACCCCTCTCGAAATACTTGGTCGACACACAGCCCCTGGAAAATGTTGGTTGACAAAATAACCCCCCCCCCCCCCTTGTAAAAATCCTAGATATGCCAGCGATCACAGGTGAAACAATAAACAGTATTAATTAAATCGTTGGCAAGTATATATCAATAACCCTAATTCCTTGCTCTTCTTGTTTACATATTATTTACAAAAAGCACACCCTTTTTTATACTTGAGTACAACAAATTATGCACTTCGAGTAAACATTCACAATTAACCTCTATACATAATTTCAAATGTGAGTGGATGAACATCGTTGTGGTAGCCATTCATGAAAAGATTTCCAGTTTGTTCTTCAAATTTTGCGAGTTGAAACAACACTCGACACAATTGCTCCGATCAGATCATGCAACACAGACATAAGCCACGCCGTGCATTAGGTATTTTATGTACATCGAGTCGAAGGCTCGAAGCATTCCGCAATTAAACAACGAATATTTAACATCTATTTTAAGTACACCAAAGAACTTTCTAAATACAACATTATATTCGCAAAAGTCGACAATGAATATCAGTCATGTTCTGCTTCAAAATTAGAATATCACATCGCGATCGTGAGCTTTCGCGAGGCTTTCGCTCTCCGTATAATACCGTACTCGTAGTACACAATACATGCATATTCACATGGTACCATGGTACAGTGCATACGGATACGTAGGGTAAGATAATGGTATGCTGTCAAATTCGTTCTATGTTTGACGCATAACTTTGGTTGATAAAACGCACTCCCGGCTTGGTTTTCGCACGCACGTAACATAACGGTAGAAGCTGCATCGCGATTAATTGCCCATACATGGCTTACAAACAGCGAATTCTGGACACATCTTGGCGACGGAAAAATATTGGCGACAGACAAAAACACCGTCCTCTTATTATAATATAGATACTGGGATCGGCTACATACCGTGACAATAAACTCCATGAATTAAAAAAATAATATATATAAATTTAAAAATACTCATTATATAGAGAAGTTTATTTAAAGTTGACCACATGCTAAGGACCGAGCTTATCTTGTGGTTGGTCAGCCCTCATTATAATCATTTTTAAACGTTTACATTCTATTGTCTGACTATTGTACAAACTATGTGTATTTCGTTCCGGAAAGCTTTTCAATGGTTGTCGAAAGCGAAGGGCAGTATATAAGTGATAACATCTTATATAAATTGTCACTCTTCAACTAGGTGACTAGTGATCCTTTTCTATGAGAATGTAGAGTCTTACAATGATATTGGTATAATTACGAATGGAGCCTGAAAAAGAACTTTTGGGAAAAAGAAATCCTATAGATTTATCATGGTTAATGACCAAACAATGCAACGTGTTTAGGAAATAGGGGTGTATATCGTGTTTATATAATTATATTGCTTTCCAAAAAAAAAACACTTAGCTTTACTTGTATAAACTTTCAATAAACAAAAACAATGCTTGTGTCATATCCTATACTGGCGTCAACTCCATAAAAGAGAATAATGTATATTAATAAACAATATAAAGAAGGAAATTGTTAAGTCGTAGGTAGAGCCAAGAGCGAATAGAACATTGACCTGCGCTACGTATGACACAAAGCCTCTTATCGATTCTCTGTAGCTCTGAGAGGGCTAACTTTAACCATAATTATTATACTATTTTAATCCTTGGACTAAAGTAAGTTGGTAATGCTAACAGTATTCCGTGGTTATTGGTCCTATGTCTAAAGAAAGTGAGTTCAATGGCGCGATTTAGACGCAAAATGAAATATCATCAAATATGGCATATAATTTTTTTTTTTAATTACCTCAACATGGCGAGTCATTAATTCTCTAGCTACACGTGAACTGAAGACTAAAAAACAAATACCCAGAATAAGTATGATAGTCGAAATTAATGAAACATGCCCATAAAAGAAAACAAACAACAAAACAATAACAGATGGTATAGCCGCATTCTGTTAAGTTTGCGTTATGATTATTAATATAAGGACTCCTGCGATTTAGTTCTATGGTAGGAATAAGTAGTCCAAAACAGAGAAAGTAGACCAAAATAAAAACATACATACAACACGGCATCGACAGCTGGCTACCGTTCATTATCGCCACCCTGGCAATTTTACCGACACGGAAGCAGGGGCGGGGGAGGTAAGAGCGTGTTTCGGAAATTGCAATTCTTCTTTTTAAAAAATCACGAAAAACTAGTCTAGTGGTCGATCTATCAAGAGATAGGGTGATTCAGTCCAAGACTCACTAATTAGGACTGTCTTGAATTGACAGGGCAAGCGTCCACACTCAATGTATGACAGTCGTGGTAGATGCATGCATGGGTTCAAGAGAGCCCTGCGTCCACATAGAATACGTCTGACCCCGGGTCTTTGCATGAACAGCGATCAGATACCCTATACAAAATTTAACATTTCACTGCAATTATACACCGACAACCTTGTTCTCTATTACAAAAATCAAAATGACATACATCCATCTCTCTCAATGTCAGTCCTTTTTGTCAAACTTGTTGTAGCCCTCTAACATCGTAGGTTGTATGTGAAGGGGGCTCAAGAGCAATATAATTGTGATTGAGCCAAACTTTCGGAGGGATCCGACTAATGGGTTCAGTGTGGACACCTTGTGGACACAGTGAGGATGCTAGAACATGCGTTCCAGTCGGAGTAAAATGATAACAAACTCGTTACTACAACAAAACAGATTTTTGTATAGCAAACAATATTCGCATTATAGTAATCAACAATTTATAAAATGTGCACCTTTTACCGATTATCAACGGGAACTTGGTGAGCCTTGTATATTACATATATAATAATTGCACAGTCTAGTACTAGTAGGGAGTGGGTTGATACAATACATTTTTCAAATTTGCCCAGGCGTAGTTTCACCAAATAGGCCCTTTAAATGGAATAACATGTCCCCTAAAACTGTCATCACTGACATCATAACTATATCAAACAAGGTACAATTGATTGGACATTGTCCAACATGCACCATTTCGGCCACTGTCTCTGACTGAGACGAAAACATCTAAGAACAGATAATATCTTGACCTTTGCAAGTTACATTCAAGTAATTAACTCTTCTTCTTATTCTGACTAGTCTGCCTGCCTCCTTTAATCATTAATTTTAACCTGTTCCCTACTAGATGTTGCAATCGCACCAACCGTGCTCCCGTAGTCGTGGTAGGCAATGGGTTAATATCGTTAGTAGCGTTAAATAGGGACGTGTAGGCCTGTTCTAAGTAATTCATAGTGAAATTCTATGAGGGTCAGACACGGTCTTCTTCCGTGGGAGAAACGGGCCTTATGTTATGTTGGACCGGGATTCATGCAGACCTGGCAGTATTGAATGTCCATTTCGTCTCGTCTTCTTTGTTTCTGGGCCAACAAGTCGAAATCCCGTCTTATCCAGCCCGTATCCATGTTAATCTAGAGATATCCCCTCCCATCCCCTGATCCCCTCTGTTGCACCCCATCCATGTACCTCCTGTCCCCCTTTAAAATAAATAACATGTTGCAACAAAGAATCATATATCATTAATTCTTACGTTTCAAAAGCACATCTCTTTGGGTAAACACTATTTTATATAGTAGGGGAGGGGTGATGAGGTTGTTCATCCAAGATGTATTCTTTTCAGCTCTAACAAACATAGAAATCGGTGATTTTGGCCCAAATTGTCAAATTTGACCCGAAAAAGAAGCTTATTTCGGCTTGGAAATAAGCTGTTTGACCTGGAAATGTAATGCATTTGCACGTAGAAGAATTTGTGAACAAATTGCAAGGCGGGGGGGGGGGGGGGGTAACGGCCATCTAGCACTCCGCTCTTGCCCATAATTGCCAAAGAAGATGACAAGCTTCACAAACCATTTTTGAATTATTGCGTTTACTATTAAATTATAATATTCAAACCTGTAAATAGATAGTCAAGCAGCGAATAGTGTAGGTGACACGATTTGCAAGTTCAAAACGTGGTGATCTCTGCCAGTGCCCATGGTGCCAGGTGTTCGTATCATTTAATGTGTGTGTTGTTTTATTTCTTCCACAAATAATCCGCGGTGATCTCTCACCTGTTATTGTGTAATTCTCCCCGTGTATACCGGGATTACCGATAGATACTTTTGCAATCTCATCATTTTACCAAACCCACACTAACAGCAACACGACTAAAGTGGAACATATACATGTAATTAATTTCTACTATGTTCCACTAGCTAACGAGTATCATACATATTTTGACTACGAAAGTATATTGGTATCCGTGTGATTTTTGTTTTCTAAGCTACAACATATTTTGTTTCGAAATATATAGATTGGTAGGCCTCAATAGCTACGAAACGGAGCAGAAATCTACATGACGTCGTGTTTTAGGAAATCTAATATACATGCCAAATGTCGTGGGTTGTTGATTTATGCGTTGGAAAAACGTTGTTACGTGACCTAACGAACATAATAATTGGAACATGTCGTGGAGAGAAAAACATCACCCACGTATGTCTTAGCCTTGGCCTCTTTGCCAAATTGTATCTACTTTCTCACCTTTTTACCAATGTTTAGCTATGTTGTGACTTGCGCAAAAATATGATATTGTGTCCTTGATTTGCCATTTTTAACGTGTAAACATGTAATAATTCAAAAATAGTTTAAATAAGCACAGATGACTTCCAACGTTATCATGTTTATGATGTGTATTTCTAATCAAATATCACCACGAAGGTATAAATTCCAGTTAATTTATGCGTTTCTAGTTGTTATTTTTTCCTTTTCTCATAAATGATCGATGATATGAAATCTAACATAAAAAATGACTATAAATGTTATTTATCATGTATAAATGTTACTTCGGGCAAGGATGAACACCTCTGAATAGAGTACAGCACTACTATTGTGCGAGGGACAGGGGGCCCATATTCCAAAACAACTTTTATGAACTTTTAGCAGTTCTACTGACCACAAATGTCACCATTTTTAGACAGGTGCAATTCGTACTATTGTCCGAAGCACATGAAGTATACCGATACGCTCTAAATGTTCTCCGTATTCACAACTGATCCCGACACAATTTTGGCTATACTCCTATAGGTACCAGTCCAATTGGGAATATATTTAGTAAAGATTTATTGGTTTTAATGAGTTAAATATTAATGCAATAATACCAAGATAACATTATGTTTATTTTGATTGGTTAAAAAGTCACGTTGTCACGATTATTAGGAGCGAAACTACTTCACTACTTCACTAATGTGACGGTATATTCATGGACACATTATTTTGACTACGTGTGCAGATCACAAGCTGGGGTGTAACATGCTGTATGGCGAGAGATGGACCAAGGACCATGAACCTACTACCTATGCAAGGACTGAGCTTCAGGCATGACAGGACGGCTATGTTTTGACCATTCGAGTTTATAGCTTCATAAAGCCCAATAAAACATTTCTATACGCGATGTAAAAGGCTATAACAGCTGGAAGTTCTAGCTATATACGTAGATTTGTGTTGATTTCACATGAAACTGTTTTAAGGCCTTCCCATATCTTACATCCTTAGTAATGAAATCAACCATAAATACGACTGGGCAACTTGACGACACTGATGGTATCTAGCAAAAGTTGTATTCAAACATGTGATGAAATAATGGCGAATTTATATGATTCTACACAGTATATTTTATTTTAACACATCATGTCGTTTTTATCGCAGGACTCGTTTATTTCATTTTGTTGCGTTTCATTTGCTTCATTTATAGCACTGAAAAGTGAAAACATACCTTTACTTTTATTTTACTACGGCGGTGAACTTCAAGCAAATATAATGCTAGTATTACCGTGTTTGGCAGCTATTCACGTATCCGTTTGGAATTGAGTGCATGCAATTCAAAGAGACCAATACTATCATCATTGATATTTTCCGAATCTTTTACTACATAACAATTTCGAAATCAAAAGGATGTCGGGTCATTTGAGTCGCCATTTTCCTTGTTTCCGGCAAGGAGGGGCATTTACATCGTCCTCTTTCGCGAATCGCGATGTTTATAATTTACCAAGAAAAAACAGTATGTCGCAACCGAACATGTTGATGTAATGAAGGATATAACAAATATATTTCATCACACTGATGTCTCGTTTCTCAGAAATTTGATGACAGTAATTTTGACGTCAATGAGAAGACGACGGGAGGTCAGACAAGTCGCTCCCTTCAGAGAAGGATGTTTCCATCACTTCGTCTTCAAACACGCCCAATAACACACACGTGTACATGGTACGGTATACGTTTCTAAATTATTTACCTTGCAAGGCTTGATGGAAGGAAAGGGGTAAGGGGATATCCAGGGTTCCATTTTGCCCCATTTTAAAACACGCTCACAATTCGAATTGAACGTTATTAATGAGACGGTTCGTTATAGGCCTATATTACATGATTAATATTAAATTCATCATAATAGATAAATGTGTGGGAAACTTTCCTAATTTACACTGTGCACTTTTTTGTATGATCAAGTGTCAATTTTCTGTTTTCATTAAGCCACCCACAGACTGTCCACTCACTTTATACAGCTGTACAGTTTCAATGATTCTTGCCAAAATAAAAACAAAATACTACCGATATATTCTCTACATTTATATGGCACATGAACTGACAAAATAATAAATCAGAATTATTAAAGAGGGAAAACCCGAGGTGATAATTGTATGTTGGTATCAACTTATAAATAGATGACAGAAAGTCAACAGAAGAGGGCCTTAATGAGGGCCGTAGGCTATGACGCATCACCCAGGGATGACCGGAAATAGCGGATCCAAAACACCCCCTGCCCTGGATACGCACTAGTTGACCTAAGCGGAATATTTATGGTGTAGCCTACTGATATTGTCTTGTCATAATAAAGATTAATGGAAAACTTTCAAGAGTCAATGATCGCGTATACGCCTTTATGAAAGGTTAACATGCACAAACTGATAAACGCCATATTGACAAATTCAAGATAAAAATGAACATGAACATTGATATGAATGTGCAACTTTTTATCATAGCTTCAAAATTATACCTTCTTAATATCTTCCTTTTTCCCTACAAGAGAGAAAAATATACGAATGTGGTTATACAAGCTGCGTTATGTTGATCCGTCTCCAAAGAAAAATAGCACTACTTTAATTCTCCTTCAATATTTTGCTGAGTATTGTCTGCTGCAAAAGTGGGTCTCTTTTCCGACATGTCATCGAGTAATGAATGACGACGTGTGTGTTGGGGGTGAGGGCGAATGATGGGGGCGGGGATTTTTTTTTCTCCAGTGGATATATGCCTTGCATTTTAGAGAGAGGCACACATTTTCACCTCACAAGCAAACAAAAAAGTCATCACCATTTAGGTGCCCAAAAATGATTATAATATAATTATTTACCTACAAGTATGATAATATAATTATATTATTATAAAATTACATATTATATATAATTATATTATTATATATTATTATTATATATTATTATTATATTATCATAATTATAATAATATTGTTATATAATTTATAATTATTATAATATTTACCTATAAGTATTTATGATTATTTACCTTAGAATTACATTAAATTATTGATGTCCTATATGTCCATCACTCCCCTCGTAGCTACGAACCTGGGTTGGTTTTTAGGATGATGGGGGGGGGGGGGGGGGGGGAGGGGGGGGGGGTACACAACTGAAATGTCAGACAACAAAGTGGGGAAAGAAGGGGGAAATCTGGAAACGGTTCAAAATGTCACTGCTTTCTTATTTAACGCGGCCAAGAAATACAAATCGTTTCGGCCCGACATAACAGGCTCCATGGAAGGTTTATCATCACCCCATTAATTCAATTCAAGTGGCCTTGCCAAACAACTTTGATTGTTTCCGTTAATCATGAAACGAACATTCATGATAACGTGTTGCACGCACGATAAACACTATGAAGATGATGGTGGTGAGCTCGTGTGCTGTAGATAAGATTAATAAAGTTGCTGAAGGTAATTTACATCTTGCAATATAAGAACACTTAGTAGGTTAATAATCATAGTCCTAGTTACATTGGCCGTACGACAATGAAGGTGTACAAATTCATTGGAGATTGTAATGTGGAACTTCTGGGACAAAACAAAAATTGGGAATTTGGACATAAAGTTCGACCGAGTGGTTTTGAAATACATACATAAAAATTGCTGTAGTAATTGTCTAACTAAATTGCGATTATCATGCGTGCAAACTGCGTAAGTTTTGCATTTCATTTAATCTCACACCACCATGGACATATGGCATTAATTAGTATGATACTAGTTTACCTTATTGGTCACAATGTATTGAGCTTCCAATCATCATTATTTCCCATTGGTTTTAATGGCATGTCATTTACTCAACTTGTTCACTATAAGTCATGCATAAAAATTGCGATAAAATACAAAGCTATCAGAAAAAAGGAATAGCAACCTAGAATTGTACTCACACATTAAGTAAGACGGAATTAATTCACGTCTATTTTGCAGTGTACCTATTAAGCAAAAAGGTTATCTTGTTTGCAAAGACATTTAATTTTAAAAAGGACTCTCTCAAATATAGAAAGGCGATTTTCATACCATGATGCTTCAGACCCACTTCAATAGCGTCCTAGCAATCATCACATCAGACGCAATTGAACAGCGTCCTCTACGCCTAAAGGCACGACAGGCAGAGGTTACTTGTTCCTTTCTCGTCACAACTGACATAATGTCTGCTGGTAAAATTCCACCTTTATTGAGAGTGAACTAACCAATCTGATATCAGCACAAGAATGCATGCAATAAATGGTTTTAACGAACAAAAATAACAACGATTTTCTCACACCAAATCAACGATTTAAAATAAATTGCGGAAAGAGCGTCGAGAGCGCGCATGATTTCTTCCGGAATGATACCGAACTACAATGAAGAGTCTATCAACTCCGCAGATGCAGATGCTGTATTGTGTAGTACGTGTAACCAGCTGTTTTGTCGCACAAACATGGCGCTTTTGCCATGAATTGAATGAAGAAAAAAAAATAATCCTAGGCAATATAACTGTAACCATACCATCCCTCCCATGATCTTGTTGACACTATATGATTATAAATAATGGCATTGTGAGGTTTGTTGGGGGAGGCGTTAGTTCACAACTTTGCAGACGCCGTGCCGCGTCTCGCCGGGAAGATGCACCTGATGATAGGCTTGAGCGATCACTCGAGGGATCTCACACCTGGAGGTCGGAGGGTGCTATTGCGAGCAGAGCTTCATTCGGTCCTCTTTGAAAACACGCACATAAACAAACAAACATACATACTTTAACAAACATACACACACACACATACACCCAGATAAACACAAACGCGCATACGCACGCACGCAGACACATACATTACAAATGTCTTTAATTACGAGGAAAACTATCACGGTGTCTCTTGTTTTCTTTGTCCTCAGACACTTGACTGATTGATGAAGTAAGATGATGTCTGATGAAGGATGGCTACTTCGGAGGACAATTCGTCTGGGCATTGTTTTGTTGTATTCCCCGCCCCCCCCCCGGTCGTATTTAAATATATAGTACTAAATATCCAAAGAGCTAATAATTACATTTTGTTTATTTATTCGTATTCCTCATTGTGCATAAGTCATATAAATATTTTTAAATATTCTGTAAAATGTAAGATATTGCTAGAACTAGCATTCATGTTTGCATTGTTGTGGTAAAAAGTCAACAGGTTGGCAAAATGCTCCCGAGGGAGTTCTGATAGTGCAATGTACACACTAAGAAAAAATGGGTCACTTTTGCACCTTTTTTTGTGTGCACCAAACGGTGCAACGATGCACCTTTAACCTGAAGGTGCCACTTTTCTATTGATATAAAGGTGTAAATGTGCACCTATAAATGTGCTGCCAGTGTGGCAAAAAAAAAAAGGTGCAAAAGTGACCCATTTTTTTCTTAGTGTGTATTGTTATATATGCATGAACTACTGTATTGTCAAGATAATGAAAACCATCTTATTATTGCCTTTATGTTTGTTGTTCGATTCTTAAACAAAGAGTATAGGGAATTATTTCGTTACTCGCGTTGTATCCATTCCAAGATGAAATACTTCCCCATTTTACACGATTGTATCACTGTTGTGTTTCATTTATCTTCACAGGTGCTGATGGAAGGACGAGAATGCAAACTAGGCGAATTTCAGATATAACATGAAAAAACCATTATATCATATCATATTTGACATTATTTATTCGAATTCCCACTAAGTCGATTTGCTGTCAATGTCCTAGTTCCGTCAATGCTTGTGTCAAGCCAGAAATAGTTGTATCTAGAACATAGAATGACATATTGGGGCTACCTTCGCGAAAACCACATTTAGAAGAAGAACAAAATAATTCGTTTGTTTGTCTCCAAAATACATCAATCCATTGGATTACAGGGGCAAATAAACCACAAAAAAATGCAGCCTAATTGAGACATTCGTAGACAGAACCGCGAAATCCATAAAGCTTTTTAGTCTGCCGAAGGCAGGTACGTGTTGTTTGTGGACGATGACACTTTGTCTTTCAACACCAAGAGGTGTTAGGACCCGAAGTTCATCTAAACCAATAAAATATTATGGGTGCATTAGCAAAGTACCCCCAAAACAGCGTTTTCCCTAAAATATGTCTTTGACCAACATGACCAAAGGCAAAACTTGTTTGATGACGTAAAGCGAAGCTTGGATAAAGTGGTCCGTTGACAAGACCGTCTATCATCACAATAGGATGAGGCGACATAACTAAGGATTGAACTTTGAAAGTTTGCTTTTCTAGTCGCGTGATTACATTTGGAAGTTGGTAAAGTTAACCTTCAAATAAGATGATCTTAAAATATTGTTTGAATGTTGAAGATATTTCTATCATTCCCATGCACATTATTGGTAATAACTTCATCGAAGTTTACTTATTTTACTTCTCAACTCTAAGGAATACTCGTTCAAGTATTTAAATAAATTGATATATAAACATGATATATTGAACCCATTAAATTAATACATTTATAAATCAATTAATAACATTTTATGAAGAAATAAAGCATACAATTATTAATCTATATATACAAGACTTCAATTTTACACAAGACAAAAAAATAACAGAAAGAAACAAAAACTGTCACTTACCCAAGTCTGAAAAGGGCTGCCTATCGACGACCGTAAAACAGGTGTTCTGGACGTCTCGAACCTGATCCAATGAACGCTTTCACAAAAATCAAATCCTTCCAGAGTCGACGGCAAAAGGCGGAAAAGAAAGATGACTCCAATAATTATGTATTGGACGTTTCTATATTCCTTAAAGAAGCGACACCCACGAAATAACTTCAGTTGGAAGGTCACGTGGTGATTTTCAGAAAAACGCTCCACTCCGTGTATACATTAGTTAACCGGTTCGCTCCCAAATGTTCGCTCCTAAACGTGCGTTGCGGTTCACATACAATGTATTATGTGCTACGAGGTCACTGGCGCCTTAAGAGTTAAAGATGACTGGTATAAGGGATGGGGTCCGTATTCCGCATCATCAAAAGCTACACCCCCATAAAAGACGACGGGTGGTTCTCTCCCCTACCACGCCGAGGCGCCCCGGAGGACATCACTCCACGGGCGGGATGGGCATAAACACTTTCTAATTTCCCGGTGTGATCTTCTTTACCCTTTTGATTCGGAACGCTTCCAGTAAGAAGTGACACTTATTGGAAAGTCACGCCAATTCCACCGTCCTGCAAGTGCAAAACAAAAATGTAAAACAGCATGACAAATATATACAAATACAATTTATCAGCGTGTACTGGAGAAATTAATAACTGAATTATGAAAAAGCGTGCGGAAAATAATTAACTGAAAAATAAAGCAGCTTGAATATATCTAAGCGTGAAAAAAATGGATAAAATGCAAAATGAGAAAAGTGATGAAAATAAATATGTAACTGAAAAAAAAAGACATGATGAACATAACATGACATACACGAAAACAGCGTGAATGAAATATTCAAAAAATGAATAGCAACTTTCTCACGTTTCAATTATCCACACTAATTCAATGTTATGAATGACTGAATTGTAAAATGTTTCTTTCAAGTTCACAGTAATGCTGACACCAATAAATTTCCTTCATAATATATAAGACAACATACAGAACAAGATCTGAAAAAATTGTCGAAAGTGGTAGTAAAGCAATACAATTGGGAGCGAATTGAAGAAAAGATAAATAAGTGAAACCGAAACCAAGATATTAAATGTTTCTTAAGGCTTACAACGAAGAGAAGGACAAGAATTATTATCCGTAAACGGGGGCAGAACTGCGTGAAATGAAATCATTCCGACAATCCCCAAGACTCGCATTCAGGAAAACAAATAACAGAAACCTGGCATTAACACATTGGTTCCTACACACAGTAATTATCAATGATTACATACACGCAAGGCACCCAGTACATTGAAGATAAGATTTCTTCAGTTTTTCGTGGTTGTTGTTTGGACTATAGTAAAGTCCAAATTATAGCGTTGTTCGTCAAAATTTTCACTTGAGTGCCATATTCATCACTACCTATTTACAAGAATTGTTCAGATGATTTGTAAATCGGGGATACTCCCTCAAAAGTCAACAAATTAATTAATGATTTAAACGAAAACGTTTTTCGCGCTCCCGCTTTCGAATTTGACTTGCACGGATTGGCAGCGAATGGTCACGAATTAAAATAATGCCATGTTACAAGACAATAATTATAGTGAAGTAGTTTTGAAACAAACAGAAATTAAAATATAATTGCAAATGGCTGTCCATGATTCGACTGGAGCTATATGGCCCGACCAGAAGCGGATATGACAAGTGGTAGTATGTGGCTTCTAAATCAATGCCATGTTCGTGAAGGTGAAAGGTAACAGAAGGGGAAGGGAATAAATACAAAATCCAATTTATTAATGAAAATGAAAGTGGTCCTAGATGACCCTAGAAGACTGTTTCGGGGTGGCATAGCTAGATAACAGTGGAGCGTGGCCCGACGTCCCCAACGGATTCGGTTGGTATGGGGGGAAATATCGCCCCGTATCCTTCGCGTCACATCAAGGACGCTCGCCCATTTGTCTTGGCAAGGATTGGGATGGAAGGGAGGTGGTATGAAGTGAATATCTTACAATATCTTTACCTGGTATCGTTCTAAAACATTCACTTTTACTGTGTGCATTCTAACCATGCTAACTAAGATTCTATAACCAAATAACCGTAACCAAAACCCTAGCACTTATAACCCCTATGTATTATGTTTATTATCATCACCAATAATCATCAACCACATATATATTTGCATCCTGTGTTATTATTGCATGGGTTGTGCTGTACGCTGTAGGAAAGACTGCTAGAAAAAGTGAAAATGATGATAGTATACTATAAGTAATATAAAGACGATATCCATGATAACCGATTTGGACTGAAGTTATTCCTATCGGTCCGCTTGGGTTGACCGCCTCCGCATAGACATGGCAGAGTGATCGATTAGATTTTGTAAATTATTTGATTCAAGCAAAATAACTTTGAGAATAACCTCTTCAGTTACTTCTGCAAGTTATATGCCCATTACTCCCAAGTGCATGACATGTCCCATCGGATGGACTCTGTGCCGAAAGATGTGGACGAGTCGGAGCCTCGGAGGGTATATGCGACACCCGTGGCACCCGCTCCGACAAGATGATAGATTTGATCTTGCAAATGATTTTGATCGAGTCAAATCCGAGCATCTCTCATCGAATCGTATAAACGATATCGTCGATGCCTTGTGGGGACTAGCCTTTTGACAAGGCGCCTCGCATCTGAGCTAAATACATGTATATACGACAGGTACGTTACTGGCGAACGCGGCTAACAAACGCACGAGCAGCGACAGCCACAAGGCCCTTTCGCATCTGTCTGGCTCCCGGATGCAGATCTTCCTTTACACTCTTCGTCAGACATTTCTGATCTCCTCCCTGTATGTGCGACTATTTTTTTCCCCACAAGACAATCAGACGTGAGTCCTTGTCAAAAGGCTAGATGGGGATACATGATCTACAATTGCATTTGGAGTCATCCTTCTATGGGATACACCAGCACCATCACATCCCCCACCATCAAGATGATCAAGGGGGAACTTATTGCTTGGCCTACATCCACTTTCCTCCCACTTTCGTTACTAGCGCAGGCAAAGTTAGAGACTTGAGAATATTAGGATTATGGATTATGATTAGGGTTTAAATGCAGGTTGGCGATCACATTTGGAGTTGGGGAAATGGAAGTTCATCATGGAGTAGACCCAAATGCGACGTAGACAAAATGGGCGTAGACATCATGAACCCATCAAGGCTACCAATGCTAATAGATAACCACACAACAAGGAACTATCCCCCAAATATACGATTCGTCCCGAGTAATTAACCCGCTGAAATAAAACAAAAATCAACCGCCATACTACTTTCCAAAAGTTATCTTCTTTTACGAGTTTGTTTTCATCCATAAAGTTTTTATATCAGACGAATGCAACCACCAAGATGCTCCAATTGCTGTGCTGTAGTGATGAATTATATATGGTATATATACCACACAGAAGCTCTTGAATTTATTTTCTACAACGAAAATTAAATTTGCAAACATCTTGTATCAGTGAGTTTATAAATAAATGATAGCAAATGCATTTCTACCGGTACACTATCGTGTGCCTGCGTGGACACTAAAGTGGAAAACATGTATGGTAAATCCATCATATATCACTTCTAGGGGGTTGATGTTGGAATATAAAACCGTGCCAATTTAAAGATTGCACTTGACTCAACGGATGTTATCTATTTTATGACCCCAAATTAATGGGTGTAAAATTCTATGGATTGAGATTAAATGAAAGGTGAAGCGGAGATTTTATGGCTGTTTTTTTTTCACTGGATGAAAGAATATAAAACCATGCAATTTTGAATATTACACTCGACTGCTGGGTTATCGATATGTTATTACCCCCCCCCCCCCCCCCCCCCCCCCCCACACACACACACACACAATGAGTGTACTTAATTAACAAATGAACGAGGCAAAATGCATGAAAATTGAGAAATTAAATTGTTGCTTTGTTTTGTTTTACATCAAAACATGGAAAGCTCATCCCGCAACACCACTTGAGCTAGATATATACGAGACCATAAAACATGTAAAACGTTGCCAACTCTAAGATTGTACTTGACCTTATTGTTGCGTTATCTATTTTTTATTCTCGAAAATTGTAATCATAATAAAAACTTGTTTTACGGAAACAATAAGGCAACAAAAGTCAGATAATAATAAGGGGTGATATAAAATATTGTACAAAAATGTGTTTTCATCAAAAATTAGTCAATGTGAGTTTACTATTGCAATAAGTGGTAATATATAATATTGTACAACACAAAAAGTGTTTCACTTAACAATATGACAACAAATAAAGAGAGTCAATGATTGGTCTTGCAATAGGAGGTAATGTTGTGTACTGTATTTTGTCGCTGGGCGCGCGAATGAAGTTCACTGTCTTTAAAACCGTTTAGTAACTGGCAAACACATCATGAACCCGCCTCGGATAGAGAAAACATTTCAATGGTTTTGATTTCGGGATGCAACTTCACTGACATGATATGGCACATCTATTTGTCTCTTTAAAATGAAGTTATGCAAGTGTGGTACCTCTATTCACTAGACACGAGGGGGAAATAGATAAACAAACACATGGAAACAAAGTGATGTAGATATAGAGAATGAATCACATACAAATCTCTAAATATTTGCGAGAATATGGGATTGAAAATGACATCATGCCAATGCGAAGAATACAACTGACTTATCGTGAAAAATCAATGCCATAATTTAATGTTAAAGTTAATATGACATAAGTGAAGAAATTAACACAAAGGTGTGATATAAAGGCTGTGCCTAGTACACTCATCGGCGAACGGTTTTTCACAAGAGCTACTTTTAGATGTTTTTTCTTCAAATTTAGAAGAAATTAATTATATCAATGTTTAGTAATGCACTATAGACTCTATGTGTGGGCATCTACATATTCTTGTTTCAAGGGTTACCGACCGAAATCATTCGTCATTCGCTACTGCAATAGATTAAAGGGACTTAGTAACATTGTCCAAATCCTCAAAATAACATTTTAATTATAGCGGTTCCATCATACCTTGTTGTATTCGTATTAACAATAACATCATGGGACCGGTTTCGGTTTTTCAAATTTCCCTTTCGTTACAAAGATATCTACGATTGAAGTATTCAGATAAGAAAAAACTCCCCCGGAGTTTTTCTTATCGTGTACAAAGTGAGTGCAGTGAGTCAATGAATATCACTTTGCATTTTCGCTAGTTACTTGGCCATGCAATGTCCATTTGACTTGAAATGTTCACACAATACCCTGTGGACATATGAGATAACAACAATATACATTGCATCAACCCTTCATCACTTTTTGCACATGTCAACAAAGTTACTAGATCCCTTTAAGGGTTCAAACCTGCTTGTTTTGAGAGACTAAGTGCATGGTATATGGCATTTCAGAGGAATAATTATATGACGCCAGATTTGTATCTTATCTCTCACGCTCTTAAATTCTTGTCTCTAACTAATTTGTCTTCCGTGTCCTTATTCTGCAGTGCTTGTCTCACCCTTTGTTTGTGTGCTAATTTGTTCGTGTGTGTGTTTGTTTGTTTGTTTGTTTGTTTAACAGGGGTTGGGTATTCGGGTAATTAAAACGTAGCCTATATATACTGGGAACTGAACACAAACAACACAAGTTTCAATCTTGTTCAATTATTGTCTCATTAAATTTCCAATTTCCGAAAGTATTCATCACTTTTAATGAACAAGAAAAGTAACATGTATATGTTTGCCCTATGAAAGGAATCGGTAAACAGGGTTATTATATAGTCAGGTATTTTCAGGTTTATTAATGATAACTGTCATGTTTACTGTCTTCAATCTTTTACATTGAACTAGGACTTGAAATATTTCTAGGCTTGTTGATCTGTTGACAGACAACGACAACAAAAATATATAGATTTAACAAAATTATAGATGTCGGGCAAGACCTTGAACGCACATAAAAAAGAGCCGTCTGAATAACAAAAGTTTTGTGTGTTCTAACGGCAGTACAAGAAACCCAGCCCAATCATCCACTGATCCAGTCATTTTTAGTAACGGTTCAAACCCCGATGGACTTGTAGCAAATGCGCGAAATCAATTTCCGTGGAAAGAACTCTCGTTAAAAATTAATCAAGCTCTGTGATAGTGATCATTGACAAACTGGCTTTCACTTGTGGTGCATGTGATGACATCGTCGGTGTCACATCATTACTACTGGGAGCTATAGGTGAAGTTCAGCCCAACTTGTTCGGAGATACATACTTTGTTAAATTCAAAAAAAAAAAAAAAAAAAAAAATTGAGTTCACATTTCTCTTGTGATACCTTGTTGTTTGACCTACGATAACATAATAATGAAATAGGGTTTTATTGTTCAAACGAATCCATAATTATGGAGATTGAATGAAAAACGTTCCGGAACGCATTTCGGCGGCAGTAAGTCATCAAATCTGACATAAATGTTCAACTTTTTACTTAGGCAAACAGTGTTCCCTTTCGATGAAACCATCACACATCATTTAGAAGAATCTTACAAGTGACAATGATAGTTATTGTCATGCGATTGAATTAATGTCACTTTCGGAAAAAACCTTATGAAGTTGATAGATCACTCCTCAACGCCATCACTCCACATTTTTAGTTTTGCACTTTTACACAAAACTCTGGGAGGTTGATGGGAGTCCTTAAAATTCTGTTTATATTTTCATAAACATTTTGTTATCATGTTAAATATGCTTCTGTGGGCATGGTAGGAGAACAAAATACATTCATTTCACTCAAATGCTCAAATGAAAAAGAACAGATCAAATCGGTTAACCTCTCTTTATTACCATACATTGTAATCATTCATAACTAGGAACAAAATCACTCAATTGGCAATAATAGTTTTCAAATTGTCTTCATTCGAATGGGCATGCAACATCAAAACATAAATAATGGAGTTCATTAGTGAACATTCCTATACAATGGAACATAAATTAGATAGTTGGCTGTCATATTAAACATGGGAATTAAAATGGCAATTATAATGAGAATTAGAATTTAATGAGCGAAATGGCGATTCATTTTGATTTCGAATAATACATCATCCACATTAGTTTACACGACAACTCTCTCTTGGGAGGACATTGACGCATGCATGTAGGAAATCAATTTATGTCAGTAATTGCACTCTCAAACGTAAACAAGAATGTCATATGATTGAACAAAAATTGGATTAATCGTAACAAAATGACAGTATGACATGAAAAGGGCACTCGCATCTTTTCTTCGGGGATTTGTACGATGGAATTAGGTCGAGCATTATTGTTTGTACAATAATTGTAAATTGTTTGGACCCACGTATTCTCTGCCATAATGATTCATAATTCAATAAACGTTTATTTACGCTATATACATGTTAGTGTACGTGTGTAAGGTATTTATATTGAATGTTGTAATTTAAAGTTTTTTAGCGAGATTAAATTTGCTGATAGTGAAAAAACTATAAAAACGTTGGGTTGAAGAAGTAAAATAGTCTTGATGTTGGTTTATTTCGTACGAATATAAATATCCTGATGGATTGATAGTATTCAAATTGTTGTTCTCTTGACATAGGAAGCATTCGTAGACTAATTTTGTCAATAAAAGCGTATTTTTATACTATTAACAATATACCTGCTGCAGTGGTATATAACTCAGTTCATGGTGAACATCAATAATCCATATTTGCTCAAATCAAGTATTCAAATAAAAAATAAATCAATGAAATACAATTGTGATTAAAACAAACTGGGCTAATTATGCATACAAGGTCTACATATGAGGCATTGTACCTCCATCGTTTATCATACAGTGCACTTGTTAATACAAAATATCTGATTCGGGACAAATGAAACAGCTGAAAAAATAAAAGTGGGACAGGGCATCCAGAGTAAAGGAAATTATACCCCGAAAGAAAAGTGCAGTGCGATTAATGGGACAAAATTGAAATGATATGTTTTCGCAGATCGCGGGCAAAATGGATATTGCCTTGACAACTTGTACGCGGCCGGGAACGGGGGCAGCGGCAAGCCGATATTTACCACGGCCGAATTAATAATGCATCGACCAAATATTGGGAGCCTTTATAATTTTCAACAATTGGTCCGTTGTCATAAAAAAAAAAATAAGGTTGTTGCATGTTCTGTCGGTGGATCAGGCAAAGAAAATGCTAATTGACCGGACTGGACATGGTAATTATGATACTGAATCGAGCATAACAAACTTCCCAGGAAATTATAGGAGACACATTTGTCATATTTTGAAAATATTCAAGATAATAATCAAAACATAAATGGGCAGTTTTGTTGACAAGAGATATGGTAGTAAAGATGTTGTTGTATATAAAGACAAAATATTAATAACATAATTTATATAATTTGGAAAAGCTAATCATTCAGACACAGCTAGAATGTCATATATTTTGATAGGCATGAAAGAGGTAGTTGCACTGTTCCACATGATATACCGTATAGTCAATGCGTTGGTTAGCAGTAAATGTCTTTGAATTCATTTTTTTTAGAGGTAGCTTTAGTCAAGATGTAAATAACAAAACGATACATATAACAATGTCTTGAAGGGAAAGGGTGAGGGTGGGAGGGACGGATTGATGGAGGGAGGGAGGGGGGGGGGGGGGATATAGGAGGACAAGGAACGGTAGAGGGGTCTCGAGGAGACGGAGAAGACGGGAAGATAAAGACTAAATCTGTTTTATCGGTTAGATTAGAGGGAGGTTTATATGAGAAAAACGAAATGGAGACACAATATTAAAATTTGAAAAGGTTTGGCGTTGTATATATGTATTACGCGTTTACGATTTGATCGCGTACCGTATATGGGTTAATAAATAATCAATGACCCAGATAGCATGGATAAGAATTACGTTTGATCCAGATTGGTATTATCTTTTTGGAATATTACAAGGACATTGAATTAAAAATCGTGATATAAATAATATTTGTTCCGAGTATTAATATATATAACACACAGATACAGGCTTGGGACTCAATCAAAGTGAACCCGTATCAAACATGGGGGCTTGTCCGGGAAGCAACATTTTGTTAATTTAATTTTTATCACTCAGATTGGGCCATGGCACGTGTTTAGTCTATGAGAGAAATGGTTTAACATGAATATTTATTGGTTGACATGGTTGATGGGAGGATATAGGGTTAATGTTAGGGTTATATAGGGTTATGGCTAATTATGGTTACATGAGTAAAACCCCAATCTGTGCTGCTGCAAATAAAAAATAAAAAAAGATTGCGTCCGAGACGAGAAGCAGATAACTATCAAAATCATGGAAAGCTTACATCACAACTAAAAACAATAATTACAGCTACAATTTTTTTTGAAAATTTTCAGATTTTGCTGAAAGGGCCAGCACACCATGCACCGAATTGAGTTAAATAATATAAATAATGAAAACACAACAACGTTGTCAGTGACCGTTTGATTGATAAATACCTGTCTTTTGAAACAATATCTATCGGTTTCACAATTTAAAATTGTAAAAGACAACGAAAAAGGTTACACTGATACAAATTCAGAAAATAAAGTCAATAAGCCAGACAGGAAATGAGGGGTCTACAAACCCCCTCTTTTTTGGTTAAATATTACAATGAATAGAATATATAATACAATTACCAAAAAGTCGGATGCAGCACACTGCCCGTGACAATTTAATTGAACTACGCACAACACCATGAACACGTGTTTAAACCACCTACCAAGCAAGGCTAACCATCCATCGCGAGCAGTTTGCAAATTTAGTGCCAATCATGCCACTTCAATGAACGCCAAAAGAATGCGAACAATGGATACAAAGAGAACACTAACAATAGATATATTGTAATCATTATTGAAAGAACGCAACCTTATTGTACCACCAATTTTCACTAATCATGAGAAAATTTAGATCACCCTTTCTACTCCTATTTAAGGGAATATAATTTAACTGAGCAGTAATTGATTGTATATCAACATAATTTTAACAATAATGAAGTCTTTCATTTTGCCTGGGAAAGTTATTTAAATGAACGAAGACATGGATCTTCTTGTAGTAGTTTCATTCGATGTTCCCTATGCGTAAAATGTGCATTAGTCCATGATATACTCAATGGGGCATGAACATGAGCAATTAAACAACACAAGTTTGGTGCCCATTTTTTGTAAATGTTAATTTAATATTTTTGACAGGTGCGTTGAACATCATTTCCATAAACGTATTTTATTTCAAAATGTATTTGAGGTTAAAGTATAGTAAAGGTAATAGTGGTGGCGGTGGTAGTAGAATTAGTAGTATTATTAGTAGAAGTAGAAGTAGTAGTAGTAGTAGTAGTAGTAGTAGTAGTAGTAGTAGTAGTAGTAGTAGTAGTAGTAGTAGTAGTAGTAGTAGTAGTAGTAGTAGTAGTAGTAGTAGTAGTAGTATATAGTAGTAGTAGTAGTAGTAGTAGTAGTAGTAGTAGTAGTAGTAGTAGTAGTAGTAGCAGTAGTAGTAGTAGTAGTAGTAGTAGTAGTAGTAGTAGTAGTAGTAGTAGTAGTAGTAGTAGTAGTAGTAGTAGTAGTAGTAGTAGTAGTAGTAGTAGTAGTAATAGTAGTTGTTGTAGTAGAAGTAGTACTAGTAGTAGTAGTAGTAGTATTAGTTTGAAGTAGTAGTAGTAATAGTAGTAGTAGTAGTTACAATGTCATATAATAGAAGTGATTACTACTATACCTATTTTCTGTTAAGTGTTAAGTATTTGTTTTTTAAACAATTCTGAAATGAGCAAATAGTTGTGTTATATTACCTCATTCACGGATTTCAATACTGCTCTCTAAGCTCCAAGTGAGAAATAAGGTATACAGCCCACTAAAAATTAAACGTATAGCCCGAACGTATTTGCTTGTTTAATCCATTTCAAAGTTGGTAATGTAAACAATCAATAATACAAATATGCTGTAAAGGCAGTTGGTCAGCAACAGCATGCATTATATCACCTACTACAGCGCATGTGACCATGGTTGCAAGACATCGTGCAACAAGTTCAGATCATAATTATGCCGATCGGGCTATCATATACGCGATATGACTCTGGTGTATAACATCCATGGAATAAAGACATTTTCAGTGTTAATTAGTCAAAGTGGTTCGCCGTGGACGATTCTGATATAAAGCGTGTGGTCATAACCTTACTTGAGTTCGATTAGAATTATTTCGTTCACTCACGATGTCCAAAAGTTGGTAGGCCCGTAGGGCTGTATGTCAACATGTTCGTGACTAAGCAATAGAGATACATCTTGTTTGGTGTATACTTCTTTAGTCCCGATTAGCAGCGAGTAAAGGCCAAGATTCCAGTCTTATAATTATATTCCAGATCACATCCATGTGATTCAACAATCCTCAGTTTAAAAGTCAAGGCGAACAGATTTCGCTTTTTTATTCTTATCATCCTTAGTCTATCCTCAAGAGAAACGATTCATATATCCCCTTGGCGACCAATTCGCGAACCAGATGTACAGAAGAAACGCAGCTATAGGATCAATTTAATCTGTAATCCGTCTTCGCGATAGATAATCTCGACGTCGTTAGTTAGCTTGGGTGAACCATGGATACTATCAACAGATTGATCGATGGTATAGATCCTCGCACCAATCCGGCGACCAACTCGGCTCACTCACTGGTAGGCAGAATCATTCTCCTCACTCGTTACTACCAGCGAGGTGGGAGGGCATCCATTTAACATCCTCTCTGGTATACGGTGACCGTGACTGTGTGGCAGCGCGCGCACACGAACTCGCTTCAAACAACAATAACAACAGGGATGACGCTATGTATCCATCCACCCACACACACACGCACACAGCCACGAGTTGTAACTTCGAGAGAGATGCTTTTACGCCCGCCACGCGCACCACACTTAATAATTCAAAATGCTACATGCATGTTTATTCTTTAACCCACTGATAACCATATTTGTGTGAGAACACCTACTAAATACACGCGTGTGTGAGCATGGTGAGATTATATGACTTAATTGGACTTGAGTTATCCGCGTTTGAGTGCTGTGCTTGCTTAGATGACGCCATTGACACGTAACAATACACAGACGTTTAATGAAATTTGAAGCGCATATTGCATGACAATTCCAATTCACGAACGAGACTGATCCAATTCAGTAATATTCAGCTTTTGTTTGGTAGCTGCATAGAGCAAGGAGAGTTTTATGGTAAACAATTAAAAGCCATTCCTCATTTCATATACATATTTAAAATAATCCCTTGTTGCTGCGTATGCATTGTGGTAGAAAATATGGGTTTATTGCTTCGGCGATTTACAAAAGAGAAGCTTGTGGGAAAGAACGGATTGGTGACCGGTGTTCAAATCCGATTTCCGCAATGAAATATGATGAAGTCAGTTTATAAAGTGAAAATTATCATTCGAGGGCTGGGCTTTTTAATTGTTTTACGATCCTGCATAATGATGCGTTAAAATAATGATGCAGTAAAATGTGGCGAAAATAATTCGTTAAGAGAATCTCGGTCATGGGTGCATGGGTGGGGTGGAAAACCCAACCACCAAGAAGACAAATGAAGAGCTTAATTCCAAAAGGCGCTAAATCCACGGTTCAACTTTCGAGGAAAAAAAACATGTTGCTCAACTTTGTACACATGTCTTTGAGTATATGAAAATAGAACGTTCCATATTTTGATGTTGATTGTGTAATTTGTCCTAAAAATGTGATAGCTTATTAATGTACTGATTTCGTTAACTCATTTTTTTTTTGTTTTACGGAAAGTGGATTAAGCGCCTTTTGGAACTGAGCTCTTCATATTAATTGGACACCCTACAGGAAATGGGGGTCTGTTAATTTAATCAGAGGCATGCTTTGTTAACCACTAACGCTCATCATATACGGGGGGGGGGGGGGGGGGGATATGACGATCTAATATGGATATGGTGGCCAGAATTATTAACGGGTTTCATTTTGAACCCTGGGTTAAATCACGCCAGTTTCTGGTGTCTTTATGTATAGTCTAAGGAATTGTTGGACTAATTAAGACGATCTATAGACATAATGGTCAGAACTCTCAACAACGGGTTAGACTATGTTATTTAATTTAATCACGGCATCGATTACATGTCTCAAGTTCATTAATTAAATTTATTCCATGAATTTAACTTCTTATAATATTATGTTGATTGACATAAATCCATGGAAAAAAATAACCAAAGACTTAAATATATAACCCACAGATGAGATTTAGGGCCTGTGTGTATAAAATAATTCACTTCAGGGGCGTAGCTACAGGGGAGGGGGGGGGGGGGGCACGGGGGTACCTGCGTCCCATACAATTGGACAAAAACAATACAAATCATAAGAATCCACAAAAAATAAAGAAAATACATATAGAGTGTGCCCCCCCCCCAATAATTCGCGTGCCCCCCCCCCCCCCCCCCCCTGACCTCCCCTCCCATCCCAATCAACATATCATTCCAAACACGCTACGGCACTGGTTCGCTGGGAGTATTTAGACAAGAAAACAAGCTGAACGTGACGTTGAATTATGATAAATGACCAGGGCCGACGTCCAAATAACCTTGATGGTTGCCCAACATCATTTATCTAATAGTTTTAACAAATGTTGCGTGGAACTTCCGTAGACCTGATACAGGGAAGGGGGACGCTAAAAATGTAAAAGGGGTCGGGTGGAGGGCACGCCGGGCTGGGGTTTGGAGCAAGGTGAGGTTTGTAAATAGGGGACATAACACGTGAACTATGTGGGGGTAATGGTGAAGAGTGACATGCAGCCACTCCATTATGCAATATTATATTGATATTTTATTGATACAACAAGTACGGAAAAAGATTCGGTTGAGGTCATAGGTCGTTGCCAATAAAATGTCATTACAATAATTATTAAGCAATTTATTTGGATTTTCAGATTTTAAAAAATTCTAAATTTAGAACAAAAAAAACAATACATCCTTCCCTCGTTCGAACATATCATAGAAGAAAGTTTTGATATGACATCTTGCTACTTTTTACAATTACAGGTGAATTCGAAGAGAATGATAGAAAAAAATGTATTCATGAGCCATTAACATCATTCTATCTTACTGGGGGAAAGGGAGCAACATAATTAAAGTCCTTTACCACCGTGATATGTCTTTAGCATTGTTATGTAATGGTACTGACATACTTTTTACTGCGGTTCAAAGTAAAGGAACTGCTAAATATAAAGATACAAACAAGTACATAAAGCGGTTTAATTCGTCCAGTATAATAATTATACTTGTTATCTTCGTATGATAATATGAAGTGCATGTCCAATAAAACATGTTAAATTACGCCAAATACCCGTGTTACCCGTGTTAGTTAACCAGGGGAATATGGATACTTAATAATGATGAGTACTCGCTACTATTTTCCCGCTCTTTTTTAATGAGGAGGTATTTCATCTCGTAATGGGGACATCCTCCTCTGGCGGATGATGCCACCCCACGTAAGTACAAGTCGCAATAAATAAAAGGGCAATTGTCGTTGATGTTGAGAGTTCTCCGGGCCGCTAACGGGCCTAACGGTAGCAATAATCCATGTATGAATAGCTGTGATTATTTCCGAATCTGGAGAAACCATCTTTGGCGTAATTTCCTTTCAAGATGGCCGTTAGCTGTGTATGTAGCTGGAATCGATTTGAACTTTGCCCAGAATGATGTGAAGTGTGATTTCGAACTGTTGAAGGGAGAATGCACTCTGGAATTCATTGGATATTATGTCTAAGAGCAAAAATGCATTCCTCTTATATTCTTTCTTCTTCGTACATTAGAGTATAACATTACTATCATCTTGGATAAACATGTGGTAATTACCTTTCGGGATACCTAACCAATCGTCGACTGAACTTTGCTAAGAATGTATGCACCCCAAATTTTTGATCAGGGGGATTTTTCTGTCGAATGGCAAAGCAAGGCAATGGCATTTTTAGATATACCTTGGATATACTATAATTGGGGGCACGCGCTATACGTATTTCTTTGTTTGTGTAATAATTATGTTTATATTGTTTTAAGTCATGAGAGCCAAAGCCTTCACCAAAATGCGTCTAATACAAATGTTTAAAACAGTGCAGTACCAGCATAGAAATGAACATAAGACAAGCAAGCAAATATACACAATAATTTGCGCATACACAACAAAAGCTCCGGGGTCGCCCCAGAATGGTCTGTCTCTTTGTTCACATGTCGAATTTCCCACAGTCGCGATTTAAACATTAAAAAGTGAGAACAAAAACTGCAGATGGGGTTAAGCCCATTTTTCAAATTTCAGATGATCTTTGAAATATTTTCTTTTGTGAACATCGACAGGGAAAGGATATCTCTGTACCGATCTATTATAATTGCTGTACCACTGAATAACGGCGTAGAGTGACTTTTGTACCCCCTCTTCTGTGCGAAACCAGTGCTATACTCTCTGGGATTCGAACCGTGACGCCACGGTTTGGGTGCCTCGTGACTGGCGTCACGCCTGGTGCGTATTAGCGGCCTTGTCACCTGCTGTCGCACTTTTGTTAGCCAACACAATATTCCACGGTGATGATTCTTATGAAAAACCAACTCGTTTTTCCCCATTTCCAAGAGTAAACATTCTTCTCTTTTTTCTATTTCTAAATCAACAAACTTTAAAATTTAGTTGGTTTGTCGGTTGGTTAGCGGCGATCAAAAAAAGTTAAGCCACGTTCCTAATTGTGGAAATACTTTTAGGGTGGCATCAATCTTTGTTTGTTTTTGCACGAATCGCATTATTTGAACGAAAAGTTCGACATCTCGTTTTTGACACTGTATAATGTCCGCATGAAACGTTACTGGAAAATAGAAATCGAAAGAATTTGGTATTCTATAATAGTATACAGTTTGATTTATATGATTCTCAGATCAAACATGAATTCATATTTAAACTGAATTGAATGATCATCATCATCAATCTTGACGTAAGTAAATAAACCCTCTATCAAATACAGAAAACATATTTTAAAAGTGGAATATACAAACAAGTTAAACAAAAATAATGATGTACAAATGAAAATACCTACACAACTATAATTATTTGCAGCAAACATACTGCACATGATTTTACATGTGTGCGTGGGTTATCACCGAATATCACTGAAATCAGCAAAATTGTTTTGAAAAGAGATCGAAGATTCACAGATATGACACGAATAATAATGATGGGCTATATTTTGTTTTCGCATACCGCTTCACAAAGATCCTAAGTTGAACTTAACTCTAAGTTGGACTTAACTATATCATGTATATGGAAAGCCGTTAGTTACTTTGAAACAATTTTGTAAAAATGTATTTTAAAAGGCATAAAATATTGTTTCAAATCATTGATATTTTCTTTTATCAAGGGGATTTCATGTTCTTGATGTAAAATCTATGAAATGTCTAAAATACTTGCATTTTTACTTTTGAATATATGTTATTCCAAGGCTACAAATGGCTTCCCATAACCGTTAAGTCCAACTTAGAGTTAAGTTCAACTTAGGATCTTTGTGAAACACCCCCCTGGTCATGTATTTAATAATGTATCAAATCTTAGAGGTAATATGAGAATAAATTCTTAGTCTTTGATTATTTGAGAAATATTAAAGAAGATAGTACATGCATTCAATTTTAATCGGCTTTTACATTCCTGATGTAATCTGGTTGAACTTTTTTATAGTGGGACATAAACAATATATTTCTACTCGAAGTTTATATATTCCTATCTAATTTGAGTGCTTATCCAACGAAGAAATATCAGACGATTTCATTTAGTCAACCAAAAATACATTCTTTACAAAATCAATAAAATCAGTATCAGCTTTTTATCAAAGCACATCCTGTGTATGCTATCTATTTCTGTTCGCCATACTCCATAACAATCATGTAAACAAAAATACTACATGCCAAATCAATAGTTGAATTGTCTTTAGATCAATGTCATCATTTCAAACATGTGAAATGCATGGGTTTCTGTTCTCCTTCGAACAGTCACTAGTCAAGTCGGGGAAATAATGTCGAATAAGAAACATTACAGACTCGTTGTAACTGATCGATTATCCTAAAAACGACAAATAAGATGTCATATTATAGGCCTACCTTATCTGACCTGGCTTGTGTGATGACTAACATTACAAATATGCACATTGCGCCAATCATTCCCTAACATTGTCAAGACTACTCGAAAACAATCGTAGATTACCATTCCAAACACTGGATTATATGAATCAACAGGTAGCAATAAACGTTTTATATATTATTATAATTTGTTCATGATCTACCGCCTTCATTTCATCTTTTTATCTTTTTTTACCCCAAATATTTTCGCAAGCGAGGAATTTTGTTTTGACAAACAGGCCTAACCGTTTGTAAGAGAGGTATATGAAACCATGAGTGTATTGACGAGTGGTGATGACAGATTGTTGCCAGTCACTCTACGTCGGTGGTGAGAAAGTTTACTTTTACTTTAGTAAGCCCAGGAGAGATTGAAAATCAAGATCAAGTTTGATCGGGAACAAAACAGTGACCCCAAGAACAAAATTCCACCACCACCTTCACCCCCCCCCCCCCCCCCCCCCCTCTATAGGTGTACGAAACGGGGACAAGGCTAGGGTGGGGCCGCATGCAGCTCATGAGGGTTTCAAAAGCGCCATATTCTGGTAGAACCAAACTCTTACTCGGGCAATATCAACTCATTGTTAGCCAACTTATACTCATCTAATAAATATTCATTGTAGGTGCATATACAAAACAAAACAAAATAGGGGAGGATGAAATTCAGGCAAAATACCATACCCCAGTAAATATATTCCTAGATACCCCATGCCCCCCCCCCCCCCGCCCCCCCCCCCTTTTCTTGACACTGCTGAGAGATTCAACATCAGCCAAGAGCGTGGGTGAAAAGATTTATCTATGATATTTCTGTTAACGCTGGCAGTCTAATACCAGCGATGATAAAAATGGAAACTAAATACGTAAACTTGGCATAAAATCTATAAACATTGTCATGATAGACATCGGATTATCTTCGTCCCCGGTATATACGCCCGTTTGACAAAATATTGTTGGATGATCCTCTTACAATTATAGCATCACTATGAATATAAAAACACTTTCCAATATACATGTACATAGTGTGGTTTTGTGAGATTCAAATGGTATAACCAGATAACATTGAACATTACCCAGAACCTTGTCAGCCTTATAAATGCGTACATATGGATGTGTTAAATGATCAATGAAAATGAAATAATATTTATTTTCTATGATTTGAACTTTCCGCTTCTAGACCGAACATGCATGTCTTTGGAGAGGGAAATGTTGTAAATAATTTGGAATAAGATAATGATTTAATCCAATTAAAAAAGGTGGTAATTATCTTTGTTGATATTGATTAATAACATTATTTTGGAACTTTATGGATTATCTCGTGCCTTGCTGTTTTTCCCTTTTAAAATCCTTCAAACGGTTTTGGGGTTTTTTCAAATTTCCATTTTGTTTTTAGATAATGTATGATAATCATATACATTATCTCAAAACAAAATGGAAATTTGGATCATTGAATTAGATTGAAGTATCCTCGGGATTCCTTCAACTGTGTACAAACACTAGATCGAGTCACCAATGCCCCGTTACATAAAAATTTTGCAATTGTTTGAGTGTCTAATTATTGTAACTACCATGGCAACAACTTAAAAGCTCCATGCTGATTGGCCGTTGACATACTAGTTACAATAATTGGACACAGTCTTTAATACAACAATTGCAAAAGTTTTATGAAACGGGGACAGGCGAGCAGCAACGAAGTTATCAATTTCTTCTTCTTTTTTTTGGATAGACTGATATACAGTTTATAGTGCTGGGTAATAACTTAAATTAATGTCCTTCTTTGATTGGAATTCACTTATAACCCAGGGCTAGTAATCTTTGAAATTTTCTATTAAACACAATAACATATTGGACATATTTAGGTCGCGATATGATCTTCTCTCATCCGTCTAAATCCATCTAACTTTCTATAATTTTGTCAACTGGTTAATGTAAACATTTCAACGTCTACAGGGACCATGTATGATGAACGGATCCGTTCGCTGGTGTGACGGCATCGTTAACGGTCTGTCATCGTCGCATTATGAAAATCCACCCTGGGGACTAGCGAAAGTGCCCCTCCCTCGCCCACATTTAGTTCGACCGTCAACTTCATTGATCTATTGATTGATGGATGTTGCACAACTTTATATAAGTGATATAAGTGATCATCATGTTTATATATTTTCCAATTTTAGGACAACAAGTGATCAAGGGAAATAGCAAACAGATAAACCGACATACATACGTATAGAAAATGTAACACGGACTCAGGTATATCTGACAATTCAAAATGTCATGATGAAGGATGTACTTCATCTAGTGATAAATATCAGTGGTTATCCTACATAATGTCCTCTTTGTAGTTTAGTTGGACGACGCAACAGATAACTAGCAAATTACAAGTCAGCGCAAGGTCATCACTTGGAGTTGGATTTGGAAATGAAAATGTGCAAAAGTAATTACAAGTTGGTAAGTGGGTATCCGAGGTTGAATTTTGAGATGAGAGAAAAAATATAATTTAAAATGTGTCCGTAATTCGATTGCGAAATTGTAATCTCTTACACATGTTTAATCGTTTTGAAGGAAGGACATATCATATTTGTCTTGTTTTCTTTGACCTGTTGTCATATTTCCACTGCCTGCTGAACTAAATGATGGGGTTCCAGTGTGTACATAGCCATTAGATTGATTAACCCTGATCGGTTTGACTAATCTCAACTACCATTTATGTTCCCATGATGTCTCGCTAAAAGTTAGCAGTATAGAGTGGTGAAGTGTGATGTCATAAATGATGTCATAAACATTTTTTTTTTTTTTTCAAATTTGGACTTCATTTTCCATTTGCCCATTGAAGTAAAATTCATTTGGACATTATTTGTTATGCTCTTTCTGAAAATGAAGCCCAAATTTGAAAATTCTAAAAAAAGTGTTTTTATGACGTCATGGCTTCTGTACTCTATGATCATTTGGTCAAAACAGGCCATGATTTACAAGAACATTATTCACAGTCATTCAAAAGCAGCCATAATTTTAGATAAAATAAATGTAAGTATATATATTTTAATACAACCACTACTGTTGGACAAGATTTCGTTTCATCGTCGGTCATAATGAACCAAAAAAGAGTGGAGAAAGTCAGAAAGAAAGTGACCGGGTGGGGTCGATTACTCCAGTGAGTTGCGAGTGGTAGACGAGCTAAGCCGCTAATAGCTTCCGATCGTTACGGTGTGGGACTGGGGTAAAGACGCCGCATCTTCGGGCGTCCCTACGGTCCCTTCCCGGTGGCTGAATCTCGTGTCAACACCCGGCCCCCGATCACCGCCTTTCTCCGAGAGATTGGCTGCAATTACCAAATTTGAGGCTTGAGCAAAAAATAACATACTAGTTACTTTGTATCGCCGACGTTTGTGTTTATTATTGGATTTTGTAGGGAATTTCGACACCTGTTAGACATTATTTTCTTTATATTTCAGTCGTGACTCATACTTTTGATACACGATTTCATGTTGAAGTCAGATTTATGAAAACAACGGTTAGTTCTCAAGTTATTGATCAAACAGCATCCACGTGTTCTTATGAATTTTTAATTAATGTTGTATACGATAAAAACTTATAATGTAATCATTTACTAACAATCATATCTTATCGGAAATAATATCGCTAGTGATATTCTTTTGTCTCGCAATGTATGGTCAACAAGGAATCTAAAAGATCACGACGTTTTGTGCGCCGCTGCAACACTTCGTCAGGTGATACAAATCTACTGTTACAAACGAATATCACTAGCGATATTATTTCCGATACTATATCCGCAATGAGTAATATATTTAGCATTATTAATCATATCTCATCTTTATTTCATTTTTGTATTTATTGCTAATGGGCACCGTCTAGGAATTTACATTAGCGTGGGATTATTGTTTATTCGTATATATTTGCTGACATATTTATTTTCATTTGTCGAAGAAAACAAGAAGTTGTGAAATTTCACATTTATATTTAATTGAACCATTCATGAAAATCAAATACCCCAAATGTACTTCATATACGTTCAAACTGTATAATTAATTTCGTTTACTATAGACCTACATAGGTATACTTTAGAAGTATGCCAAATCAAATAAAAAGCTAGCTCCGCTTGCTATTATCCTCATTCAGGTTTGTTTGCACACAAAAGGGAGGGTCCTTATACTTGTATTTTGATTTCTAAATCTAAAATCTAAAGACGTAGCCTATAAATAAAGACTTTGACCTTCACTGCCCAAGATAAGAGGACCCAGATCCTGGATTTATAAAAGTCGAAACTTTTTCATCAGGAAAATCTTCTTTGGGGTTGCGAGTTTTTGTCTCGATTTTCTTCCCCATATTTCGATTATCTTTCGCGTGATATCTCGCAGCAGGGTAGAATTATTTCAATGCATAACGACTGCGTGAATGAACTTGTCGATGATGGCCTTCACTGAGCAAACAAGAAATTAGAATTCGGACGAGTGACTTTATAATGTCATTGTTCGTTCTGTTTTCACAAGATCCTATTACGAACTGTAGATACCCCGGTGAGAGGATCAATTTGGGCATGCTTTTATCTGAAAAGCGATATCATTTTGGGGCCAATTCATGCCTCTTTTTCAATTTCTGTCTTTTTCTACTTCGCCATATACAAGCGCATCAACTGGTACTACACACGACCTCAACACATTCTTCGAGAACATAATCAATATCAAAATTTGTCATATATTTCAATATGAATGATTTATGCCCTTAGTTACAGCTATAGCTATAATTAATTTGAATATACACATTGCATATAATGTTATCATAATGAATTTGTAATTAATTATCATTAACACAAACTCAGGGGTTGTAACATACGTCATGCATCTATTATGTATATGGGAGTACTCTGTCAAGGTCTACCCTAATAACTTTGAATACTACTACTGTAGTGCCCATAATTCAGTATTTAATTGACATGATATATTTTGATGAATAAACTGTATCATGCATGCATTACCAAAAAGCAGTCTATAGGAAAAATCACAAGGTGTATCTATAATCTACAAATAAAATGATAACACAGAGTCAGCAGTTAAAGGGATCTAGTATACATTAATGACATGTTAAAAAAAAGTGATGGATGGTTGGTAAAATGCCAATTTTTGTGATAATTTTCTGATAATTGCCCATTATTTGTGTGAAAATTTCACGTTAAATGGATGTTATATGGCCGAGTAATTAGCAAAAATGCAAAGTGATATTCCCTAACTCATTGCACTGACTTTGTACACGGATTCTATTGGTAATATATACAACACGGTATGATAGAACCACTGTATTTATAGTTTGGTTGTGTGGATTTGGACAATATTACTAGTTCCCTTTAATAGTTATTTAGAGAAAACAAAAATCTGCAAAATGTTTATTGCTACACATATATACACACAAACTGACATATTTGCAAATTTTGCATTATATAATCTTCTCAATGATATGTTTTTATCTATATACAATGGAGAGCGAAGAGCATGTTTGTGTCTTTGTGTACATGTGTGTGCTTGTGTGTGTGTGTGTGTGTATGTGCGTCTGTCTGTCTGTGCGTGTGTGTGTGCGTGTGTGTGTGTATGACTGTGTGACATTCATTAGCAAAACAACTTCATTCATGCCACTTAAAATCCTCAACATGTACCAAACATTGAGCGATGGCCCGATATGCAATAGTCGTTGTGTGATTACGCATGACATGGGTTTGTATAATTATTGCAATGGCTCCATGGTCAGGATTATTTTACCATAAAGAATATCCCGGTAATTTTAATTACAGACGAACTGCCCACCCCCTGTTCCCACCTTCGTCTATATGACTTTCCGCGCTATTTGCGGCGGCATTTTTTTTAGAAAGGCAATTTAACAATTTAACCTCCGGCCGCATTTATCAATCGATGTCGGCAATTCATGTGAAGAGAAGAAAAAGAAGAAGAGAAATTGCCTATCAATAGTGATGTAGCCGAAGGGTGCGAGTGTAGCAATCGAACCCCCTCACACTAATGTACATATAGAGGTGTTGGGGGCTACCCCCCCCCCCCCCCAAAAAAAAAAAAAAAAAAAAAAAATTAAAAATAATAATAATGATAATAATAATGATAATATATAATAAATAAATAATAATTATAAAAATAATAATAATAATTAAATAATAATAATAATATTAATGATAATATTAATAATAATAATACAATAAATAAATTAAATAAAAGCAAAATAAAACAAAGAACAAAAGCAAAATAGAATTTAATGAAATTAAAGTTTGACATAAAGGCAACAGCATGTGTTGATGAGCGTATATGAATTGTCATGACTGTACTGACAAACCTTCAAATAAATTTGTTTAACGATCTTTAATGCCCTTTTTTCCATCCACCCAAACCTAACAAATTCCTACTGTGGGAGGGGTATACCCCCGCCCCCCATGGAAATCCCCAAATATGTTCAATTATTTGCCCCACCCCCACACCCTCTAATCTTGGTTGACCCTAGACCCGCCACAGACTACTATCAAATATGGAGACATCAATTTTCATCATTTACGCCTTTGTTCATAATGTCGCTACCTTCAGCGGTACCCCCTCCACCCGCTGTAATGATTCCTAATTAATGCTACTCCACTAACTGTAACTGAACAAAAAAAAATGATAATAATGATAATAATAATACATGGGTGACTACTTCACAGCACGTCATAATTGCATCAAATCAATAAGTGTAATTCTTTTCCAGCCTCCATCAAAATTTTCATAAACACCATCACCACTTGATAATTTCATCGGAAGCCACTCGGTATAATATATTCCGAATGACATCACAGGACAAACATTCTGTGGATGATTTTATTAGGAGACGCAACAGGCGTATAGTCGCTTTTTCATATTTACCGGTCGCGAAGGAAACTGATGATAATTGTTGCTGAGCAGTTAGCGATGCGTCCCTAGCAACCGATCGCTTTACGCACTATCAGACTGAAGCGTTTACGATATTGATATACATTTATATACACTGTATAATATTACATTGGGTATATTATATAGAGTATTGCAATTTGCATGTTGATGACTGACTATGATATGTCTACCTAACTGTGATGTGACGCAGTTTAAAGACACCGAATTCCATTATTATTTTCATCGGTTATCGATATTTTGAAAAGTACAACATTGGTGTATCCATTATTTTCTTCTCAGAACAGCAAATCCAAAATAATATTTATGTTTATGATGATACTGATGATAACCATATAATTATGAAGGTTATAATGATAAACATGATCATGTTGAAGATAATGACGTTGACGATGAATTTCATGGTGATTATTATGATGATAGTTATATTTATGATGATAACGATGATGATGATGATGGTGGTGGTGATGATGAAGAACGATGATGAACTATGATGATGATGAATGATGATAATGATGAAGATGATGATGATGATGATAGTTATATTTATGATGATGCGATGATGGTGATGATGATGGTGGTGATGGTGATGTTTGATGATGATGATGATGATGATGATGATGACGATGATGGCGATGATGATGACGATGATGATGATGATGATGGCGGTGATGGTTATAAACTAATGCTTTTACAAAAGACAGGGGTATAATCATAGATCAACTACATTTTCATGACTTGTTGATTTTTCCTTAATCAAAATGTTAAGCGTTGGGGTTAAATTGCCTTTCTGTGAATCACAATTAGTCTGATGGGGTCAAAATTTAGTTGATGTTCACGCATGCAACTTTGAAAATATCATATAATCATAGGGAGCGCTATCGATGGTAAGAGGCCTTGGGCGCTCTTGTCATATTAAATATTGAAAGACTGTCTAATAATAGTCCAAGTGAACCCCATACCTGTGACGTTTCCATGGTAACATGTCGATATGAAACCACTCTCACTAATAAGCACACTGTAAACATTTTTTTGTTGAAACTACTCAATAAAATTTCTTCAACAGATTGCCTTAATTATTTTAAGTAAAAATAACTTTTTACAAAATTACGTCATTATAACTTTATAGACGTATTACGTAATCCCAAATAATTGTAATTGCGTAAAATAAAATAGGATGTTTATGGATTATTTGGGACAAAATTGTGTAAAATACATTTTCGTAGCGATATGGAATATATGCTTTTATACTCCATTTAACTCACTTATTTGGGACGCAGTATCCTTCATGCCTAAACCTAGGTATATAGGCTATAGACTTCGCTTTATCATTCGCTCTTCCTATATACCGTAGGCATGCATGGTTAACTTATATAATGATGCGTCTTTAGATGAACATTTTTAACAGTTAATATTCGTAAAAAGACAGAAAGAGAACCGACACATAACTTTGACAAGTTTTTATTTCCAGAAAAAGAACGTTCCACTGATTAGTCATCGTACGTTTTAAATTTCACTTATAATCATAAAGGCGTACAAATTAGATTATTAGTTAAAATTGTAAATGGTCGATATCTTTCAAATCTGATTCATGAATATTCATGACGTAAATTTAACTTAAATATACGCTTTTCTTATGTTATTGTTACTCAAATTAGTAAAAAGTAGAAATTACTTAATTATTTGTATTTGCTTTTGTTCTCTACTTATTTTTTTTAATGTAATTTTTACATGAATGTATTAAGTTGTTATGTTTAAGTTTGCAGAACTTAAATTTAGCGAGTAGGCAGGACACAAATGTGTTTTTGCTTAAATTCTAAGTGGAAAAAATAAGTAATAATTACTAACTGAAATAATATTTTTTTACAGTGCATGAATGTATCATTGATATTACAGGGTTAGCGGGTAATGCAGCTCGTTTTGGACACGTCTTGTGCCTTTTTTTAAATATTTTATTTGTTTTTTGAATGGTAATATCAAGTTATCGTAATATCAGAATAAAAATTGACATTCGAGCGTTCATATCAATGTCAATAAAGGGAAATAACGCTTTAATTAACATAAATTGTAAAGCAAATAGAAATAGTTATTAAACAATGCGTTATTTCCATTAGAATGGCATTTTAACAATATATGTTAAATTAAACGAATATGCATTTCAGAAACTAAAATAATAGTATATGAATGTGTAACACAGCAAAATATAATTGGAACGTTTATTGGTAATTCATCCATTGTCATTATCAACCACGGTTTATATTACACATTTATTATCCTTCGGATTGTTATATTTCATAATAGAATCGATGAATGTATTTTTATTTTAGACCAAAAAAAACTCGAAATTCTAATTAAGGTGACCTCAACCACGTCAGTCTTTGTTGAAACTACCTCATTAAAATGGACGTTCATAATTCATATTTTGAATACGCGCGAGAACAATAGTCGTGGAATGCGCTCGGCGCCCTAATAAAAGCATTTGATATTGTCCGAGAGAAGGCCGCGTGTGACGATGTGGTTGGAGACTCGGTGGCAGAGGTAGTGTCCAGTGGCGTAGAGTGGGGCTACCTGAATCTTCTTCTTGGGGGGGGGGGGGGGGGTGGGGCAGTATAGGGGCACGCCATTATTGGGCCCATTGTATTGTATACATCCATTTCACTGGTGTAGATATGTAAGTGATTTATTTCGTTTGGGGGAGGGAATCTATTCAATCAACCTGTTAATTCAATCCCCCCCCCCCTCGAACAAAATTCGTCTGCAGATCTCTATACTCTGGTGATTAGCTACTATAAACAATTATCTCTAAGGAATATGTTCGCAATGTAATCAAAAGTCGTCTTTTAAATGTATATTTACCACCTCGTCCACACACGCATCTCATGTATGACTAGCATATATTGGCCTATTAATCATATACATTTTTTTCATTTTTATTTTGTATTAATTTGTTTCCACAAATGGGTGGATTTTGTTGTTGCTTTGTAATTTTGGCGTTCATTCAAATAATAGTTACGTCAGAATACTTAATTATTTATAAATGGGTGGGATGGCCCTTCCAAAGGGGTCCCATTTGTCTGAGTACATCGTAGTCGTAGAGGGTAGGAAGGGGGGGGGGGGGGGGGCTTGGGGCCGCCCCCACCTCCTATAAGGTTTATTTAATCATCTAATATTCGAGTTGGTATTATATTATAGGGCCCAGAAACATGTCGATTCATAATTTTGGTTAGTTAGAGACGACAACCCCGTGCGCCCGTGAGTGTACATGGACGCTAAATTAGCAAGCGAGTGGTGACACCGCGACTTCCACTCGCCACACATGTGACAATGGGACGCGCACGCAACACAAATATTTGGGTTCATCACTTGCCTTTCTTTTAAGTCAACACCAGGCAAAAATGTAAACGAACTCCGATAAAAGAGCGCGGGCACGACACATCATCAACAATCGTAATTCCAATTAGGATGATATGAAAAGAGAGTGTCATTGTTGAAAGGTGTCCTAGGAATTGATATTTCACAAAATGAAACGATAGATGAAAAAAAGGGGTAATAGACATACAATCGATGGTGGATGGATTGCTAATTGGCAAGGCATAGAGGCTGTATCGCCAAGTCAAGAATGTGGCGCTTGATCTTCGCGCCATTGTAACATTTCAGCTGCATTTTTTAGTTATTATTATAATGTATCTTTATTCATTTGTTCGATCGATTCTGTGGATGTTAATGATTTGTCCAGCGGCCACTGATTTTGCCAAAAGACAACAAATCATTAGAAGGTTTGAACAATGTTCAGATGAGAGTGTAAATTGCCGTATTGAAAGAGTATCACCCTTTTGATTGAACAGATGTCGATCCAGTATTTACTCCTTTTTAAAAGTCGAGAAGGTTTTTTGAAGGGGAGAAAGCTAGTGGTATATTAACAAAGTGGGCAATTAAATATGTTGTTATTACAAGCAACAGTTGTCATAATAGTGCCATTATGATACAGTTGCTAATGGTTCCAATTAGTTAACAATCGACCATTGAAACCGAACCATCGATAGCTGCAATGATGCTAATTGCATTTCAATTCGAACATTATTTGACAACTAAAGAGGGGGAGAGTATGGTCATTAAATGAAATTACATTCATTTGTTTATTTGTGTCTGTATTTAGTCAATTGATTTCAAAAGTTGTATTTTATGTATGCATTCAACGGTATAAATATATATGTTTGATAACACTACGAGTGCCACAGCTACAACTTCTCCTATATACTACTACTACTACTACTACTACTACTACTACTACTACTACTACTACTACTACTACTACTACTACTACTACTACTACTACTACTACTACTACTACTACTACTACTACTACTACTACTACTACTACTACTACTACTACTACTACTACTACTACTACTACTACTACTACTACTACTACTACTACTACTACTACTACTACTACTACTACTACTACTACTACTACTACTACTACTACTACTACTACTACTACTACTACTACTACTACTACTACTACTACTACTACTACTACTACTACTACTACTACTACTACTACTACTACTACTACTACTACTACTACTACTACTACTACTACTACTACTACTACTACTACTACTACTACTACTACTACTACTACTACTACTACTACTACTACTACTACTACTACTACTACTACTACTACTACTACTACTACTACTACTACTACTACTACTACTACTACTACTACTACTACTACTACTATAAACAAATAAATAACACAAACAATTATATAATACATGAATAATTACAAAAACAGTTCGCATGCATTTCATTAAAAGTGGAAATAACATCTAACAATCAAAGAAAGAAAGAAAGAAAAAAAAAACATTATTTTGATAAACCAACAACCCGAAAACAAAATCATTTCGACTAAAAAACCTATAATCATAAGATTTATCTATAATTACTCTATTTTAATAACTCTATTACTTACCGACTTTCTAGAGCTGCGGCTACGAGTGCCTAATGTTGACCAGGGAAGGAAACCTTCGTTCTTTCACTCGAAAATAAAGTTAATGAAGTTTATATTAGTTACTCCTTCTGGTACTTGAAAATCGCATTAAATATAATGGCGCTAATCTCCGAATGCAAAACAGCTCAAAGAAGGTATATTTCCAAATTCGCGTAGCAATATGTATAGTTGTGTTCAATCAAAGTCACACAGAAAGGAGATCTTCTTAATAGCGAGTCCGAATAACTGATGAGTCTTAGATTCCAAAGATGAGATGACCTTCCCGGTTGCAAAACCAAATGATGCCCGACTGCTCCTTAATCAAAATTAGTATAAGTATTCCGTTTTCTTTGGAGCTTCATCAATTTATTTCCGAATTCCCAAAACTCCCAAGGTAAAAAGTTCAGAACCGATGAAACATTGATGAATGAAAACGTATTGATACCTCGTCAAAAAGTCAAGAAAAACGGGCACATTGCAGCTAAATCAACAGGCAAAACAAGTGATATACAATGCAACACGTGCGGTAATGCCTGTCCACTCCTCTACCACCACAGAGTCTAATGATAATTATCGTCTCAAAAAAATTACAACCGATATTGATGATGGGAAAAATCATCAGAGCGTGGCTGGGAGAGTAAAATTATATGTTCGAGGTTAGCCTTTTAACAAGTCGTCAGTCATCCTCTGCGGTTATCATTCTATTTAGCTATACAAACACCGAGTTATAAGAACTTGGTGTCTCTTTATCTCTCTCCCCACACACTGCATTTATATATCTCTCTCTTGCTTGTCCTCTATCTCTCCCATATGCATCATATATCAATATATTAATAATTGATCAGGCAAGCTAAATCTATGTCAATAACAAGTCAAAGGTTCACGTTAAATGAACTTGGTATATCTCTGTTTCTCTCCCCCACACCCTTCCTTTCTATACCTCTCCATCCCCCTCTCTCTCTCTCTTCCTCTTCTCTCCCATATGCATATTCGCCCCCCCCCCCCCCCCCTCTCTTCCTCTCTTCTCCATTTTCTCTCTCATATGCATCTCGTATCAATATTTAAAGAATGCATAAGCCAAGCTTATCTATGACAACAAAAAGTCAAAGGTTCATGTCAAATGAACTTGGCGTCTTTCTTTCTCTCACACCGAACACCCTTCGCCCCCCCCCCCCCCCCTCTTCCTCTCTTCTCCATTTTCTCTCTCATATGCATCTCATATCAATATTTTAAGAATTCATTTGGCAAGCTTATCTATGACAACAAAAAGTTGAAGAAAAAAACCCGAAAAGTAAACATGCATTTGGGCTTGCGGAGCTCCGAGAAGCTTAGTGGCTTTTGTATTATTTTTTCTTATAAATTGGTTTTCGCACGCGCCTTTTATCACGGCTGCGTGAACATGAATAGGTATACACGCGGTGGGCTTTTAAACTCGCTTGTCTAGTTACAGATGTTGATATCAATAATTTCTTTTCGGCTGATATCATTTTTTGTTAACATGTTTTTTTCGGTCATGATATCAAAGGTTAAGAGTCGGGTGACGGTCTAATGAGCATCCACTCTTTAATTTACAAATAAAATATAAATCCCGCGCATATAGAGGTTGTATTGTAAATGTAACTTGCAGGTGGTTTAAATTTCAAATGCCCAAATGAAGACACGTGTATTTAAGCTGATCATACATGACAGGCACAATGCCTTCATTTGCTTTACCATCATTAAAAAAATGTGTATTGTTTCATTAAAATTGCGTTGGGCTATATTATTTTAAACATGTTCGCAATAGTTGTTGCTCAGCATAAAAAAACATTGAACAGTTGCGATTATCCTGGCATATGAACATAGCACGATTAAACAAGCCAAAGGGGCTGGTCATACGACTCGGCAATCAACTTGACGCCCAGATCGGCACATCCAACTCGTAACCCAGATCGGCACCCAACTCGAAACCCAGATCGGCACATCCAACTCGAAACCCAGATCGGCACCCAACTCGAAACCCAGATCGGCACCCAAGTCGAAACCCAGATCGGCACCCAACTCGTAACCCAGATCGGCACCTAAATCGGCAATATATCTGATACCAAGCTCGATACCAAACACAACTCGAAACACAACTCCACATCCAGCTTGGCAATCATATTTGCAACATATCCGACACCCAGCTCGATACCCAACTCGCCAATGAACTCGTCACCCAACTCGTCACCCTATGCGTCCCCCAACTCGGCAACTAACTCGTCACCCAGCTCGAAACATAACTCTACATCCAGTTCGGCAACCATATTTGCAACATACCCGACACCCAGCTCGATACCCAACTCGCCAATGAACTCGTCACCCAACTCGTCACCCTATGCGTCCACCAACTCGACAACTAACTCGTCACCCAGCTCGAAACATAACTCTACATCCAGTTCGGCAACCCTATTTGCAACATACCCGACACCCAGCTCGATACCCAACTCGCCAAGGAACTCGTCACCCAACTCGTCACCCTATGCGTCCCCCAACTCGGCAACTAACTCGTCACCCAGCTCGAAACATAACTCTACATCCAGTTCGGCAACCATATTTGCAACATACCCGACACCCAGCTCGATACCCAACTCGCCAAGGAACTCGTCACCCAACTCGTCACCCTATGCGTCCCCCAACTCGGCAACTAACTCGTCACCCAACTCGAAACATAACTCTACATCCAGCTCGGCAACCATATTTGCAACATACCCGACACCCAGCTCGATACCCAACTCGCCAATGAACTCGTCACCCAACTCGTCACCCTATGCGTCCCCCAACTCGGCAACTAACTCGTCACCCAGCTCGAAACATAACTCTACATCCAGTTCGGCAACCATATTTGCAACATACCCGACACCCAGCTCGATACCCAACTCGCCAATGAACTCGTCACCCAACTCGTCACCCTATGCGTCCACCAACTCGACAACTAACTCGTCACCCAGCTCGAAACATAACTCTACATCCAGTTCGGCAACCCTATTTGCAACATACCCGACACCCAGCTCGATACCCAACTCGCCAAGGAACTCGTCACCCAACTCGTCACCCTATGCGTCCCCCAACTCGGCAACTAACTCGTCACCCAGCTCGAAACATAACTCTACATCCAGTTCGGCAACCATATTTGCAACATACCCGACACCCAGCTCGATACCCAACTCGCCAAGGAACTCGTCACCCAACTCGTCACCCTATGCGTCCCCCAACTCGGCAACTAACTCGTCACCCAACTCGAAACATAACTCTACATCCAGCTCGGCAACCATTTTTGCAAGCAGCTCGGTACCCAACTTGTCACCCAACTCGCCAAAGAAATCGTCACCAACTCTCCAAGGAACTCGTCACCCAATGTGACACCCAACTAGGCAACATACCCGACACCCAGCTCGGTACCCAACACGTCACCCAATTTATCACCAAACCCGGCACCATCACACTCGTCACCGTACTCGGCAACCAACTTAACACATAACCCGGTATCCAACTCGCCAATCATAATAAATAATAATGTATTAACATTGTTAGAAGTGCGAGTATTGAGGGGAAGATTGTTCCATAGGAAAGACGCAGCATAAGAAAAGGATCTCGTAACCCAACTCCGCACCCAATTCGTCACTCAACTCGACACCCAACCGGCAACTTATTCGACATCCAACTCGACACGCCGCTCGGCAACCACAATGGCAACAAACCCGACACCCAGCTCGATACCCAACTCAACACACAACTCGGCAACCAACTCATCAGCGAACTCGTCGCACAACCTGTCACCCAATTCGACACCATGCTCGGCAACCAACTCGTCACTAAACTTGGCAACCCACTTTCCCTGCTCGGCAACCTACATAAAAAGGATTATGAAATAGAATATAATCCTCAGTTATGTGACTAAAGATGGCGCTCTAACGATTGATTAAAGCCCCTGCGAAATATCGGCCCATTTTATGGGGGGAAATGTTAACTGTAGTTAAAACAAGAATATTGTAGTCCTTATGTTAGTTTATGTAATCATTTGCGAAATGCTCGTATAATAACATACTGGCTTGGGCGGTTGGGCATTTTATGTTTCCAGTGGGGCTGAAAGTCTGACAGTCTGAAAGTCTGAAAGTGGGCCTGTTATGTGAGTTGTAAGAAGAAAGGAATAATATCAGTTCCCGGGTTAACATGTGTTAACATTTCGCATCACCGTAGAAGTCAAAATGCCAGGTGGACAGCCGTTTGCCCACATTTCCACGGCGCGTGTCAAAACAACGGATTCACAAAACCATGCAAAGGAGAATGATAGATGATGACTGAGGAGGAGAGACAGGGAGTAAAATAGAGAGATGGAGATAAAGAGGGGGAGAGTGAAATGGTGAGGAGGAGAGAGGTTGAGAGAGAGAGAGGGGCAGAGGGGTGAGGAGGATGGGAAAGAGGGAGGAGGACAGAGACAAACGGAGAAAATATAAGTATCGTAATGATGAAACACAAACACAGGACGGTGGAAAAACAAAAGGGCAAAACCACAACGTTTACGCGATAAACCGCAACGGGTGTACCATAATAAAATGCATTCATCCATCATAACACCCACTAAGTTAGGATAAACCGCGCCTGGCACGTGGCCCATACAAATACGGAAAATGCATTGGAATTACAAAAGAAAAGTTACAAACAAGTTTCTAAGGGGATTATATTTTTTGTGTTTTAAATGTCGCGTGGCCAGGTGCTCACGCAAATTGCCAAGAATCAAACATTGGTAGAATAAAAATCAATAAATCGACAAAAGAAAAATTATCAAAGCATAAAGAAAATTCAAAATGGGGCCACGAAGGTCATAATAATAAAACGTGTTTTTTGTCCCTCTTGTTTTGTGTTTCCTTCAACAAAAGCTGATTTGTAGCTTTTGACAAATTTGTCACATTTGTCTGATTCTAAATGCGTCGCATTGGATTTATTTTCCATTCAACTGAACATTGTGTATTATTTCGGCAATCCTAAATTACAAATAGATTTTGCAAAAATATAGAAACGATTCAGTTGGCGACGAGTCTCGAGTGGCGTAAAGCCCTCTGCACATTACGCGACCCGACAAACAATTGTGTATCTGAATTAAAGACGTGCGTCTAGCACAATTCTTATAATAATTATAGTTCCACTTCATATGTTTTGCATGTTGTTTTTTTTAAATAAAAGTGGAAAGTGGACTAATAAATCTACCTCCCTTTGTATATTCATTCAACATATAAACAATGTGTGTGTGTTGGGGAGGAGGGGTGGTGGTATACAAACATATTGTAAGGCCCTATTTGTCTCATCAGATGATTCAAGTTAACCCTTGTTCATTTTAGTCCATTAACTAAATTCAACACACTATTGGAAATTGGAAATTTTGTCCACAGAATGAAGCCAATATGATTTTGGTCCTGGATGACTTGTGTGGAGGGTGTTCAGAATAACATGCATGAAGTTTTCATATATATGCAAACAAACGAATTGTCAACAACACAAATACTAAGCCCCCCCCCCCCCCCCTTGAACGGACAAAAAGGACAATGAAACCCAAGCAAAATGTTGCTTTCATAGACTTGAACGAGATAAGGAGGAATAATCTCTGAAAGTTAAGAGCATAATGGGGCAAAAAACAAGAAAACTATGGCTCTTTGAAAATGTCCATTTATTCCTATGGGGAACTCAAATTGGCAACGCACTCTGATAAATGTGTGGACTACTCCCCATATGTTTTGTACACAAATGTTCCCATTTTTACAGTTTTCTTCAGTCACACTTTTCCATTCCCCCAATTCGAATGTTATGCATAAATGCATTCTACAAAACAAATGTTGAACTCAAACGAAGGGCAAACATAAATTTTGAGAAAATTTAACAAAATTGAAATTTGGTGTACAAAATGCAGTATGGGGAGTAGTCCACAACTTTGCCAGAGTGCGTTGCCCATTTGAGTCACTCATAGAAATAAATGGCTCTTTTTAAAAAGCCATAGTTTTCTTATTTTTTGACCGATTGTGCTCAAATTTTCAGGGACTATTCATCCTATTTAGTCTCTTATAGTGCATTCAACAATTTGTCTGGATTTCAATGTCCTTTGATGATAAGCTATACCCATTACTTTATGGCTGACTGAGCACAGACCAAAGACAAAATGACCAGATTTCTCCAGAACTTACAGCATATCTGTACATACATGTAGGTGCATTGAAACAGTACATGGTTCAATGCATCGATTATGGTTTAAATCAATGCTGTATACAAATTTCGACCATTGTGATTTTTAAAGGACACATAATAGGTTGAATGCTCAAACTGCTATTGTAATACAAGGCAACTTAAAATTTCTAAATTACTTTCAAACTGCAGTAATAAGATCACTTTTGTGAATTTTGAACATGAATTTGTGTTCAGTCAACCGTGAAGTATTTGTTTCCTATCTATAGACCTGAACAAATTTACTCACAACACAATTATACACACACACACACCATTCATTAAGTATTTCAAATATCAAACAGTGACGGCTTGTTTCTTTTTGTAAGTTTGTGATTTTATTGAAACAGAGAAGAAGATAGAAAGAGATCTCATTTTTTTCAATAACAGAGACGCCGATTCTGTTTTCGTAAGTCATTTATGAAAAAACTTCAACACTCGCAGCATAAGAAAAGTAGGACATTGCCGAGTTCGTTCACACAAGACAAGTTTCCCAATATTTCACCTCGGGCCTTTCTTACTTTCCAGCCTTTATGGCTCTCTTCACAGCGAGAGAGAGAGACTTTAGTTTATTTCTGATGGGCTAAAATGACAATAGAGACGAGATTCGTCTTCCAAAGTTGACCATAGTTGCATAGGAAATAGAGTACGGATCTGTGTTTTCCCCCATACTGGGAAAGAGAACGCAAGAAGAGAAAAGTTTTCCCTCTCTTTTGTTGGATAAAATGTCACGTATTGACAAGAATAACGGAACCTCCACTCCACCCTGTGTTGACAGTCATAAACTGAACACTTTGAGGGAGGGATGACCGAGTTCCATTCTTTCTTTAGCAATTGATTAACATCATATCATTGTTTCTGTTTTGCCTCGTTCGGGCGCAAAAGTCAAGTCGATGAATGAATCCAACCAAGAGGATTCAACTCGTAATAAAAACAGCAACACAAAAAATGAAGGAAATTGCAATTTCCACGATCTTTGACCATAAATACACAGCAAAAAACCCATTTCCATTTGGACATATACAATATGTGCCTTCTACGCATCCTGCCTGTATGTTTTGCCTCTACGCAAATAGGAGAGAGGTAGAAAGACCTTTTAAAAGTAGCATTTTATTCATTACAAAAATTAACTACTCTTTACGAGCTAGACAATTCTGTTTACCGACAGTACCAGTCGAAGTGATTAACATTTGATAAAAGATTAACTTGCTAATCTACGCAAACCTGCCTTTTTCCACTCGACCAAAGAAATGGCCGTTGGTTCCAGGGATACTAAAGTTATAGCTTTTATTACTTTCACCTGTTAAATTTGGTTTATTGCCATACAGTCTGCAGCAGTTAAGCCTAAAACCCAGTTGGTCCATGCAGTCAATGGTATCCAAACTATGTTGTCTAACATTCGCCATATCCATGTGCCGGTTTGTCTAATATTCAAATGGGCTATAGTCTACTTAGCTTTTCATCGTATGTCCTTGTATGGTTACGATAAGGAACTTGTCTTTCCGACCAAATGCTAATAGACAGCATTTTTATATTAGCCAAACTTATTACAAGATAGAATGTTGAGTAGACAAAATGGTACAATTACCACATAGAAAGTAGACAAACTGGGCGTAGGACCTCAAGGGAATAGACCAAGTTTGGTTTTAGACAAACTCTCTGCAGACTACAAAAGGCTATAAACCGTAAATATCTCCCAGGCTATCAACTCTACAAACCGCCACCAGGTACATCACCCATGGTTAAACACTGAAACAAACACTAACATAAGCCACATACATTAGTACAGTAGTTAAGTCGTCGGTAGCATAATCAAACTGGAAAAAAAAATGACGCTAAAAATTTGTTAACAACATGTAAGCTGTACGTCTTGACGCTCGACTAACGTTTCTCAGCAGAGCACAATGCGCGTAGAACAAGCTTTCTATGTAGACACAATCCCAGCAAATACACCAAATACTATTAAAGGGCTGATGAAAGAGTATCTTCTCTTTTCTTAACAATTATACTTTGAAATAATTTTTTTTCAACATGTTGTGTAGGAAATGAGCTGTATTCTTTTTTTTTAAATGGCATTTAAAAAAGATTTTGAGCTACTCTAAAACGAGTGAAAATATATGTATGTTTTTCTATGATTATTTGAATAGATTGAAAATCAGAAAGGGCATACAATCGATGTACTCCTGTACATTGAAAATGTACACTCAGTAAGTAGCAATAATATTTTCTGATTGCTAAGCGTGAATTTAACACCCCGCAAATTTGTTTTTGCATCGCTCAGCGCAATATATCAATCAAAATAGGTAAGCGAAAATAACCACTTTAACAGAAGCCATAATTTTTTACTAGGCTCCTACCTGGGATCAAAATCCACCTTGTATTTTATTGCAGATGACTCTTACATTGTGGTGGTCACTTTGAATTCATTTCTATGTCAAAGCCTTTTTTTTTATGAATACAGCTCAACATTAGTCCCCATAACAATAACTATCAAACCAAAATTCATATGATTGAGTCAGATATTAATATTAGTTTTGTGGACTAAATTTGGTACACTTCATGTACTCATTATTAGATCATAAGTGTTTGAATAATAATAATACAAATAATCCTTAAAGTCAAAATGGCAAGTCAATTCTACATACCATCCGATTAAATTAGAAGATATTCCATGAAACAAACTATTAATTGACCGGCCAGATTCACACATTTTGGGATGAATAAAACTTTATTCTGTAAACGAGATTTCTACCACTCGGTAGTTAGTTTATAAATAAATAAATAGAAAATGCATGAACAAATAGATAACAAATAATTGTGTAAATCTGGCCCTTATACATATTATTTTAGAGCTGAATTTGCAGAGGGAAAAAATATTCCAGTAAGTTACCACAAGAATGTTTCTGAATACATTATGAAATCTGTTTGTACCTCCTGGTTTTACATTCATTAACTTTATATAAAATAAAAACCCTTATTTTGTTGTTTTTAAAGCCAATTACTTTTCTTCTATAAATGCCAAATAATATCTGCTCATAAATATTACCAACATTTGATGTACAACCGATAGTAATAGAAATAGAATTGTACACCGTAAAAACTTGTATCTTATTTCAATTTGGATAGATTTATAAAAAATAAATAAATTCTCTTTATCGACATATGGAAAGTAAGAGCTTGGTTATATTCTACCTTTAAAAGAATTTGTAATAACTTACATACATTTGTATTTTACTTCATAGATTGTTTATACAAATTAAAAGAAACTGACGCTTATTTCACTTTGCATTGTTTATACTGATGGTGCATTCTTATTTCAATTTGAGACATAGGAGTTGAATGCAAATGGATATGTACTTTAATACTTATATTAAAGATATTTCAAAATCTGTCATAAGTCATAAAGGCATGTATTCTTATACCAATAGACTTTAATTTAGGTGCTTTTTGCTATTCTAAATATATAAAATAAAACCCTCGATAAAAATAATTAGTTATCAAAATTAGTTACTGTCTTCTTTGAATAATCTATGTTGAACTAATTTTTTTCTTAAAATAATATTATGTTAAATTCCTCTTTTAATTACATTACATTTTCCGAGGTGTTTTTTCTTGGGCTATTTAAAAAAATGTTTTCACCAATTAAAGACTTATTCGATTTTGGTATAGCATGGATTCCAACTCCAAAATGGATTAATACAATTTGCATGGCTCACTGACCCCAAATTTCAACTAGCAGTTTGAAAGTAACCAATAACCTAATAACCTTGCAAATAGAACATTTCAACGATTTGTTGTTGCAAATGCCTGAGCACATTATAAAATTTCATAGAAGCAAAAAACTACGTTGACAAAAAAAAAACCCACAAGCTTGCAAACCTAGCCTTCCAACAACCACACCCAAGATGGCTAAAGCATGTTTTATGTCAGTCGAATTACATGGAATAAAGGACGATTGTTACTAGATGTACTTGCTGGGAAAATAAGAACTCTTAAGATTCTACTTAAAATTCCTGATAATAAAGAAAGCTTGTCTACTCGCCGATGTGTGCAAGATACAAGATGAAACCCACTTCAAAACAGCATATCTTAACGTTTACCCAAGATATTACACCACTGACCATTTTTAACTTCTAACAAATTTATATTAATTCTAATTTCATGAGAACAGTGCAATTATATTTAACAGATTTAACCAATTGACAAATATCTATTTAATTCATTAATTCATAAGATTTCCAGGTTTGTAGTAAAATGATCTTGAATTGATTTACATGATTTTACTGATGCTATGTTTTACACACTTGTAAATTCATAGTTATTGTTAAGTTGAACAAGAATCAATTTGGTTTATATGATTAGAGAGTTATATGATACATAATATATGCAGTTTGATAGAAAGTAATTGTGTACAAATTACAGTAAGTTTAAATATCCATTATCTGTTAAGTTTTACTTAATCACACTTAACTATTCTTTGTGAAAATTGTCACATACAAGTTTCAAACCTCTTTTAAAATCAAATCAGGACCCTTAGTCTTATCATTCTACTAACTGCAATATGCTCAAGAGAAAGATTTGTAAATATTTTTTTTACAGTGTGCAATTTTTAATAATATTAAAGAATGTAATGGAGGGTGTACGTATGTGTGCATGTGTGGTTGTGTGTGTTTGTTGTGTGTGTGTGTGTGTGTGTGTGTGTGTGTGTGTGTGTTTGTAAACATCCCCAAATCGGGGACATACATGTGACAAAACACCATCTAATCGCGGACACACCCCAACTGCGGACGTCCGCGGTTAGAATTACAATGAGAAAGCACTGCTTGTCCACGTTTAGAATGTAACTAATTGAACTGCTGCCCGTTCTGAAGCTCATCCCCGATTCGAATGTAAATGTGAAATTTTTGTGTGTATCGGAGTGTGTGGTTTACATCGTGCATGTGTCGTGATCGGCAAGAAAACTACTATACCGCCCTCGTGTGATATTACCTGGATACCCCCCTCCCCCTGGCCTAGATGTGCATTAGCTGCATGAGGAACCCCTCTATCCTTTGTTTTTCGCGAGTCCCCATTTTCCAGGTAAAGAGTACAGAGTCCCCGTTTGCCGGTGCTTACAAGTATGTGTGTGTGTGTGTGTGTGTGTGTGTGCTAAGGGGCAGAGGGGAACTATAATACTCAAATTTGTGGAATTCATCATTTCCATTACGATATACATATATTTAGTTTGAAGAAAATAGTCTACAAACAAATTAAAATGACTGGGTTTCTATTCATGAGTTGAAGTTCTGTCAGTGGATGTTTTCTAGCCAAGTACAATAACTTAATTACACAGCTGTTTTGAAAAGGGAATCATCTTGTATGCTACACCATCTCTCTGCTTCCACACACGCTCGCTCATTCTCGCGCTACTTCTTGTCTCGTCCGTTCAGGTCGGCCCAGGGGCTAGTCCCCACAGCGCCGTGGGTAGGCCCCCAGATGCTGCTGTGAAATGGGTCAAAGGCTCGTGGAGTTGCCTGTTTGCAGAACAAAGGAATGAAGAGTAGAGAATGATTCATTCAGGAATAAAGTATTAATAAAGTATTATAATAAGACAAATTAGGGAATAGGACATCATAAAATAAATCGAATTATAGATACCTAAAAAACAAAGGAAATTAGTAACAAACAACAAAACTATTTTCATATCCAGACAAAATAAACATAGACAAGATAAAAACAGCATGAGGCATCACAATCAAAAAAGTGCAAAATGATTTAAATAGATCTGGAAAAGATACAAATTCTGTTAACCCTAATCCCACTGTGGGGGGGGGGGGGGGGGCCATTTTGGCCCCCCCCTGTCGTTTTTTTCGACGTGCATCTAGCCCGTTTGGAATTTCACGTTCAAACTTCATGACTATTTTCTCTCAAGTCTCCCGCATGTTTTGATATATAATTCACCGCGGTCGGACATGTAGAACCGATTTTAGAGGTCGATAATTGCTCGACCGTCACAAAAAAATGTAATTTTTGTACAGGTTTCTATGTAATTCCTATATCCGATGCCATGTAAACTCCAAATCTGTTATAATTGTTACTTTGAATTATAATTTGGATTATTTCTTTGTTATTAGTTGAATTCATACACTTCAGAGATAAATTCTTCTTAAAAAAACAAAACAAAAACAACAAAAAACAATAAAATACATAAGAATGAAAACAATATGGGTAAATCCGGGAATACTAATTTGCATATTTATGCAAATTAGTGATATATTTTATCACCATAAAAAACATGGATATGATGAATAACATCATTTGAAAGTATTTTTACAGAAAACCTGAAGAAATCCTGTAATTTCTCTTGATTTTAGATGAAAATCCCAATTTTCCCCCAAATTCGTCAAAAATTTGCATATTCAAAATTGTAATTAATTATAAAAAAAAAAAATAATCGTCCAAATTTTTCTTTCAAATTCTTATTCTACTTGACTTGTTGTACGTATGTGCCAATTTTCAAGTCGATCGGTCCATTCGTTGCCGAGATTGGAGGGGGGGCCCAAAATGGCCCCCCCCCAGTGGACTCAAGTGACCAAAATAACCCAGTGGGATTAGGGTTAAATTATAATTTGTTTGTAATTTGATTGTTCTTCAGGCCTCACCTCTTGGTCAGATCCATTGAGCATGCCTCCGCTGGTGTCCAGCAAGGAGCCGCTCTGGTCAGAAGAGCTGCTCCAGATGGAGTTGTCAAACATGGTGGAGGAGCCTCCACCAGGAGCCCAGGAGCTCTCCCCTCCCGCCAGGGAGCCGGGGCTTGACCACAGGTTGTTGGAACCCTGGTAAAAGCTCTGTAAAAAAAGGAAGGAGAAAGAGATTCAAATGATGGAGTTGTCAAAAAGGCCGATAGAGCCTCCACCAGGAGCCCTCCCAGGGAGCCGGGGCTCGACAACGGGTTGTTGGGACCCTGGTAAAAGACATGGACCAATCAGAAAGGAAGAGCGCTCTAAATGAATACTCAAAGTCAGTTGTTGCTAGAGTAAATCAAAAGTAGAATAACCTAAGATGGTGGAATGGGATGGGAAAGAGTTCCTTTTGCACCCCCCCCCCCCCCCCCCCCCCATAAAATTGAAGGAAAACAAATGTGTATGACTTAGGATGATATAACTAATAACAATATGGTATATATAAAACCTAGGGTTAGGCTGAATAACACAATTGTATTGGGGGGGGGGGGGGGGTGCAAAAGGAACTCTTTCCAAGAGATTTCAGCTTCATTTTCATAATTATTGTTAGTGTGAACCTACCTGGTTGGAGAGTCCTGGGGAGCCAGTGTTGGTGGACCAGGTGGGTGCTGCACTAGAAGCTGTTAGGTTGGGTTCCCACATGCTGCTAGAGGTCGGGGCACGGCTCACGCCAAAGCCCAGCCAGTCACTACCCAGTCCGCCTGTTGCTGCTACAGTGAACAAAAGACATCAAATATATTTAGATCTTTTTGTGTATTAAAATGTTTTTCTTCGCTGCAATTTTGTAAACACTTTTTTTAAATAAAAATCTCTGTAGACAGATCTATTCACATAATAGTGCTAAATTAGACAAACAGCACAAACTGATCTCAATCAAAATTCTGTGTATGGCAGCTATTCTCTATTACATCAATAAAATATGTTTCAAGCAAGGAATATACTTGTCATACAAAATATTTATCCTGTAAAGCCTGTAAACTTCATCTTTTCAGTGATGCTACTGCTACTGTTGTTCTTATTGTAGACCTATGTTTGTTGTAATGTTCGTACTAACTCAAATTGTGTAAATCATCTAAAATTATACTTGAAATGTTGTGCAGAGCTAGACAGAACTAGAAAGCACTAAAAGCAGCAGGTGGGACTAACTAACCTTGGCTTGTCGGTGGTGGGGGAAGTCCTGGGGGAGCATTCAGGGAGGAGGTGGTAGGAGTATCCCACATACTGCCACCCAGAGTATCTACAAGAGGGAAACGAAAATAGATGAAGATGCTCAGAAAAAATTGCAAAAAAGAGAGGTTTAGAGGTAATAAGATTTTGAAAGTATTGTTGCACAAATGTGCAAATGTTTTTCATTCATTTGTACAGCGGTTTATTTGGTTAAAGAAGAATAGAACAACATTCATATGGCTTGCACTACTGACAAGAAAAAGTTAAGTAAAGTTAAAGTCCTTCCCGTGGCAATTTTGGCAAATAAGGCTGCGCCTATCTCCGATACATTAACCGTAGGCCACATGTCTACTAAATGCAGCGAAAGCTACAGAAGGGGGCCAGTCCTCTGGTAACTTTCTCTTCTCCATTCTTTAAATGCCGAGCGCCTGGCTAGAAGGCAGAAGGTACCATTTTAAAAGTCTTTGGTATGACCCGGTCTGGGTTCAACACAGGACCTCCCGTGCATGAGGCGGACTCTCTAACCGTTAAGCCACCATGCTTGGTACTGACAAGAAAGTGGCCCCAAAAAACAAATGTACGTATGGACAGAATCAAATCTTTCTATGTCTGGCTGTAAACATATAATGTGACTAGATATAGCAGAACCCTGCACTTGTCGGTAAAAAGTCAAAATTAAGAGTTTCAACTTATGAGAAAGGCTGCATTACAAGCTTTCATTTGATGCCTTCTTTTAAGAAATCGTCAAATATTTGGCTAGGATGAGATGCGATTATTTCAATTTATCAAACATTGGCCCTTTACATACATTATGCAAACTTAAAATGCCATTTCTTCAAAACATGAATTACAGGCATGTGCAGGGTTTTGCTATATCCAGTCACATATATTTGATTCATTCATCTTTTTACATATTCATTATAAGAATCCAATGGAGGGAGAAGGATGCTGAATATAGAGATGCCAGGGCGACAGAAAAGAGGAAGACCAAAGAGAAGTTTAAAGGGACTTAGTAACATTGTCCAAATTCTCAAAACTTACTTGGAACTCTAGTGGTTCTCTCATACCTTGTCATATTCATATTATCAATCAAAGCACGGGACAGGTTTTGGTTTTTTAAATTTCCATTTTGTTCAAAAGATATTTACGATTGAAGTGTTTAGATGTTAAACTGTCTACTGGATAATTTAAGGTGTGTACAAAGTAAGTGCAATGAGTTAGTGAATATCACTTTGCATTTCTGCTCATTTCTCGGCCCCAAAAAACATCCTATTAATGTGCAATTTTCACACATTACTTCGTAGACATATCTGATCAAACCAATATACATTTTATTAATCACTCATCACTTTTTGCACGGACATGGGGGCAGTTGGTGTAACAGAGCAGGATGCACAGGACAGGGTAAACAGAGAAGCTCAATGCAATGTGGCAACTGTAACTAAGATAAGCCAAAAGGGAAATATTGTGGCTTGAATTTACAAAGGAGGTTTTTATTTAGACCATGGTTTCAAAAGTGGTTTAAATTTATGAAGTGCAACATGTAGAATAGTAAAAAAAGTGAAAATTACATTTGCTTATTTCTGTTGGTGTTTGCTATTCAGCGGCAACAAATATAATTCACTATCTCAAGCTTCAACATTGCTCAGAAGGAAAAAAAAAGGTGTACATTCTAACTCCATCAGTTACATATGGCGCTACATAAATTTAAACCATGGTTTCCAAAAAACTCCTTTGTGAATTCCAGCCTATAAGAATCTAATATACCTCCTGCAAATGTGAACTGAGATGCTGTCGGTACGGCTCGCTTCCTGTTGTTGTTGTTCTGTCCGATTCCCTTGTCCAGCTTGGTGACCGGTTGGCCGAAGAAACTCGGACTGCAGACGATAAAAAGAAAAATATGAGGAATAGAGCAAAATCAAGATGAATTAATTAATACATCAAACAAATCCATCCATGATTATTAAGCGATCAATCGAAAATCATTCAATCAATCAGTAAGTCAGCCAGTAAGTCAATCAATCAATCAATCAATCAAAAGATCAGTCGGTGGGGTGGGTTGGTCAATCAATCAATCAATCAATCAATCAGTAAGTCAGCCAGTAAGTCAATCAATCAATCAATCAATCAATCAATCAATCAATCAATCAATCAATCAATCAATCAATCAATCAATCAATCCATCCATCCATCCATCCATCCATCCAACATTGATTAATCCTTCTTTAATGATCAATTGAAAAATCATTCAATCAATCCATCAACCAATCAATCCATTAATTCTTCAAAAGTTATATAACAAGGCTTGCAAAGGCACTCAGAACGTGAACAAAAAAGTGGGATACCATTAATCAAATACAATCACAGTATCAATTATTCTCCCCTGAATTATAATTATACCAATCAATCTATCAGTATTATATTCAAGCTATAAAGTAATGCTCACCTAGCAGGGCTCGCGGACGACACACTGTTGGTTTCAGAACTGCTACCATTGGCACTGGGCTCCAGGTTGACCTGCCCCCAGGATGGGGCCTGTGGGGGTAGGCTGGACCGGGGCTTGCTGGTCTTGCCATGGTGCTGCTTAGTGCCGATGGTACCTGTCAAGAGAGAAGAGGTAGGTTTTTATCAATAATTTTTTCACCTAGGTCAGGTATCATTTTACCTTTGAAAGAGCATCATTTCCTATTTAAATCATGATAAATAACACTTGTAAAACTATTGAGAAATCAATGTTTTAATTCAACAAATGTTCTTCATGTATTTTGAATGTTACATTGTTATCAGGAAGATTGAACCCTTACCGATGAACAAATAAGTACAATATGTGACTGGATATAGCAAAACCCTGCACTTGTCAGTAATTCATGTTTTTAAGAAATGGGCATTATAAGTTCACATAATCTATGTAAAAGACTTATGTTTGGAAAATTAAAAGATTCATATCTTTGCCAAATATTGTCCTATGTTTTAGAAGAAGGCATCAAATGAAAGCTTGTGATGTTCATTTCTCATGACTTGAAAAATCAACATTTTTACTGACAAGTGCAGGGTTTTGCTATACATCCAGTCACATATATTAGGCATCATCCCAGTTTTAATGAATTCCGGTTAATCCTTCCTTTGCCAAGCATCTGACATAATACTGCATTATAAAAATGCTCTTGGTAGCAAGAGGGTATATGAAAAAGAATGGAAGACTGCTAAGAGCTTTGCCAGTTAAGCAACAAATACTGCATCTCTTTGTTAAGTTTCCTTACCAGGGTGGGTAGGCTTGTCTCCGACAGAACTGAACGCCGACTTCTCCTCGGGCGCCGACATCTGCTTGGTCAGTTTAGGCTTGCTACCGGGCGCCGCACTCACAGTACCATTAGCCACACCATTCACGGCTTCTCCAGGCACCGCAGCACCGGAGACGGCGCTACTATAGCTGAAGGGGCGAGCAGACGCGGACAATGCGGACATGAGGGCACTGGTGACAGAGTTTGAGCGAGTGGAGTTTGATCCGATAGGAGACGTGCTCTGGGCTGTCGGGCGCTGTTGTCCTGGGCTGGTGGAGATGGGCTTGGCCTGGTCCCACATGGGGAGCGGAGAGTCCTTGTCCGGTTCACTGCTGGTGGTGCTGGTGGCATCGCTGTCCAGTGGCTTCATGGCTGGGTGAGTGGGAAGCAAAATGAGTGGGATGCTTATTAAAATAACTGTAGTATCAAATTATGCATTCGCAATCATAACAGTTTTGAAAGAGGGGAATATCATAGGTTCAATGTCAAAGTTGCTTGTGTGGCAAAATATCTGTTATTGATAAAATAATTGTAGAAGTTTTGAAAGGTGCCATTTATGTCTATAATAATAGAAGTTTTCAGCACAGGGCTTTCGTTCTATTCAATGCCAGATGTACTTGTGTGGTTAAAGAGGATGTAAGTGTTCTAGAAAAGTAAATTCAGCCCAATTGTACACAATAAATACATAAAGGGTTTAATGAATGTGTAAGTCTGACTCTAAATGTATCCTCAAAACAAAAATATTTAGTTCTTTTCCTAGAAGTAACAAATGCTAAACTTGAGTGTCTTGTTGATGTCACTGGCCCGAATTCTCATCAGTGGCTCAACTTGAGCCTGGCCTAAAAAGACAAAGACTACCGGTAACACTTTGCACCAGCAGACTTATTGTCTCGTTGATATGGTTCCCGGAGATATTCTAATGGTTTTCTTGCATTATCCAGTCAATCCCTTGAGTTCTGATTATAGACATTAGGACAATGGGCCCTTTGAAATTCAGTCATGGTATAACAGGTCACATGCAATACAATGTCCAGGATGATCCAAGATGCAATTTGGCTGATGACAGACTAAACTATGACTGAATTTCAAAGGGCCCAATATCCCAATTCCTATAATCAGAACTCAAGGGATTCACTGGATAATGAAAGAATATCTCCGGGGACCATAGCAACGAGACAATAAGTCTGCTGGTGCAAAGTGCTACTGGTAGTCTTTGTCTTTTTAGGCCCAGCTCAAGTTGAGCCACTGATGAGAATTCGGGCCCTTGTGTTTATGAATCAAACATTCTCTCCTCTTTTTGGCAGAGGATTTTCTGACCATGGGAGGAGACATGGGGAATACTTCCCTGTTTTGTTTTAAACTTACTTTTGGGTTTCATGTTCTTCTTGGTGGCTTTGGCTGCAACCTTGGCCGCGATGGAATGCGGCGAGGTCGGCTCCTTGTCAAAAGTGGTGTCATGACGACGACCTGCCTCCAAGGCTGTGGTGTATGGTAGCTCCAAAGTGCTGTGTAAGAGAGAAGAAGAAAATACAGAGATTGGTACAATATAATTACGGAAATAAGGAGAAATATTTCTTTCCTTCTTGCATAATTCCTCTTAACCATGATACATACCAGGTAATGAAACTGATGGCAAAGTCACATGATTATATTACAAAATGTTGTTTAATTAACTCTGTTGGCAGATGACAGCCAAAAACAAACACTTACTAGAGCATATCAACAAGATGTCGCTTAGATTCATGAATTGTTCATGACATTCACCAATTATTATGACCTCTATTTTGTGAATCACTGACTTGAAGCGCTAAATCTTCTGGCCATTTACCTTGGTCGGCAGACGTCGCCATGAAAAGTAGACTTGCTGGTGGACTTAGACGAGCCCTTGCGTGGCTTGATCTTGTTCTTGACATTCCTGATGTGTTTAGCTGCGATGCGCTGACCCTCAGTCTCCTGATCGTCAATGGGGGCGCCAGACGCACCAGATTCACTCAGGCTCGCCTCATCATCCACATACTGATACAGGGAAACATGTTGATTGGTGGAATTAGTCATTATGTAATTACAATAATTAAGTACTTCTACTTCTTGTATAAGTGTTAAAAATGTTCTCCATGATGATGGATAGACTGTTTAACTTTTCTATCATGAAAAAAAGTTGCAGTCACCTTTTAAGTGAGTGGACAGGAACAAGGCCTTTTGATTTGCAAACGAAAGGTAATATCAATCATTTTCAGAGCCTAGACAATGCAATTTGTTACATAAAATGTTTATATTTGTGCTTTGACATATATGTTATGTACTGGAGGAACGGAGTATGATTTGGTAACCAAATAAACCGCCAAACTCACTTGCTTGCTGCTTCTTTCAGAATATTCAGATTCGGCGTTGGATTCTTCGGTCGTAGTTGATGAAATCTCGTCTAGATCTTTGACTTCTAAAATTCTCTGCTGCTCCGTTTCGTCGCTGCGCCCCGTTGAGTGGTCTCGCGTCTTTCCCCGGCCCCTCTTTGCATACCCCAGGTCATAATCCGCGACGTGGTTCACATGATTTTCGTCAACCATTTCACTGGACACGACCCGCCCATTAGTATACTCGCTGCCTTTGCCGTTTCCATTCATTTCCAGGTTGTTTTCGAAGTCTGGTGGGAGGCCTCGTTTGTTGCGAGCGCCCTTCCGGTCATGCGCGGAGTACGCAGTCTGACCACCGGGGACCCTGTTGACCACTTTCGGAGCGCCGTTCGACGTCATAGTACTGTTAAAATTGTTGACTTGGATTTTCTCATGGTCCATCAAGCCTCTGCCCTCAGACAGTCGCATGTTGTTGGCTACCGAACTGGACGCCGCCCGAGACTTTGCGCCTGACCGGCTTCCAGAAAATATGTTCAGCTTTTCGCCCAGCGATGAAAGAAGGCTTGAGGCTCTACAATTAAAAAAAAGAAATTATAGAATCTAAAGATAAGCTCAGTACAAAAGACAAATGTTTTCTGAAAAGCTTCAGCCAAAGTGGAAAGAATAGATTGATATTAAGCGGGACCTTTGAAAGGTATGATTCAGAGTTGTAAGATGGTCCCTACAACTGAATATGCAAACTGGACCCATATCACAATATTCATAAATAAATCATTGATGAATTGTTCTTCAAACCTACAAGTTGTTTACAACTATTAACACAATTATCATAAAGAAAACATTCCCTTTTCACTCTGTTGTACTCAATGATTTTAATCTATTTATCAACTTTATGATGTAAATAGAAATGATGAACTAATAAGTGACTAATACAATATTAACTTACTTGGATCTCGTCTTAGAAGGACTCGAGTTTGCACTTCCACCTCCTCCTCCCCCGCTGCCACCACTTTCTCCATCCCCGCCCCCTGCTAAAGATGACGACGACGACGACGATTTATTATGAACCCCCGCGATGTTCCTCAGATCAAATGGCTTAATACTCTCAATCTCGGTGCGATCGTGCTCGGTCAGCTTGGACCTTGCGCTGGCCACAGAGGCGCCCTTCGTCGGCTCCAGGTAGCGCACCATCTCAAGGTAGGAGACGGCGACGATGACGAGAAAGAGGAGCGACATGAGGCAGACGGAAAGCAGGTGGAGGGGGATCTCCCAGTGGGGGCGGGGTAGAGCCGCCGTGCAGGGGGCCAGCATGTTTGGGGGGAGCGTGGCGATGAGAGTGAAGGAGAGCGTCTCGCCCGTGAATGCGACAACCTCGAGCTCCCGCATGACACGGTTCAGCGTGAAGTCTGGCGTGAACCTGAAATATACGATGGGGGACATCATTACATTCACTGCCGTTATTGACAATTTGCTCAATTTTTATTGACATGGTGGTAAAGGGGTAATGATCATGGCAATAGGCCTGTCAAAATGACACCTGAGATTAAATTCAAATTAACCTGTGCAATAATAAAATATGGAAGGTCAAGCCTAATATAATATAATATGGATCCATATTCATTAATGTTGCTGTTGCTGTCAATCAATATTTCCAAACCTTGCAATTTAGACTATGATATTCCGTCAGTACAATATCGCTGTAAAAGACCATACAATCCTGGAAATCTATACTTTATTACATTAGTACATTTAAACAAGAACATAATTCCCTCTTACAACGGCAAAACAAAGATTGAGGTGGTACTTACGCTATATCAAGTCTCCTCGTCTCATTGGGTAATAGCTCCATAGGCTTACACTGCAGCACTCTAAACCCGTATCCCTCACACAGTCTGCCGTTGATCAAGAATGTGTCGATAGAGAGCGGTAACTGTCCCGTGTTCTTCATGTTGAATGTTCGCTTCACCGTGAAGTTGGGTGGGCTACGCGCCTTTGGCGAGGTTTCTGAACACAACAAAAATGGATGAAAAACATTTTATTTTCATACAACCACATGTTAATGTTAATCAAGAATATTTTGATCAAGAGAATTAACTGTCCATTGTTCTTCATGTTGAATGTTCGCTTCACCGTGAAGTTGGGTGGGCTACGCGCCTTTGGCGAGGTTTCTGAACACAACAAAAATGGATGAAAAACATTTTATTTTCATACAACCACATGTTAATGTTAATCAAGAATATTTTGATCAAGAGAATTAACTGTCCATTGTTCTTCATGATGAACGTTTGCTTCACCATAAAGTTGGGTGGGCTGCGAGCCTTTTGGGAAGTTGCAGCATAAGTGGGAATAAAAGGGACATGGTTTTTATCCTTTCACTTCTATTTCAGTTTAAGGTGGTTGGCTTTAATCTAGTATACCTGCATCGCTGATCTCTACACAAGAGTCACCATGGGTACATAGTCAGGAACCTGTAACACTGTGCTATTATACAGAAGTACAGACTAGAATTATCCCAAGGGAACTTGAGATGGCGCACAAGATAAATGTGTTGGTGTGAATTGTAACCAATGACTACAGATAATAATGCTACCAGCCCATTTCGACATGATTATACTGTGGGAAATGTGCATGACAAATTTATTTGAATTATTAGTAACTCTACAAATGATTCTACTCACTATTGCAGTCGACAAGATGGCTGGCCTTTAGCTCAAAGAGGAGGTTGCTGTTAACTCCGGGTCTTTTATTATTTAGCCGCAGCTCTCCCGCCCCGCCCTGACCCTGCACAACAACCGCGTCCAGGACCGTCAAGTTATTACGGATGAGGATCAGCGAGTAGCGCTCCCGGGTGTCGGTGGGGCGGAAGCCGATCCGCACGGTGGCATTCTGCCGGGGCTTGATGGGCAGGGCCAGAGCCTCGGGGGCCGGCCGCACCCCTACCAACCCCTCTACCGCCTCCTGCTGTGAACGGGCACACTTGTCTGGTGATTTCTGGAGGGATGGAGTAGGAATGATAGAGAATGGTTACAGGATTGTTGAGACTCTGGTTTCAGATCTATTATAAAGTCACCAGAATGGCTGTAATCTTGTCAAGACATATCATATGAGCATCAATGTTCACTTGTTATGCTTATCTAAACTTGCTAACGCTAGGACTAACACTCTTGATATGAGAATAATGCTGTGAACGGGCACACTTATCTGGCGATATCTGGAGGGATGGAGTAGGAAGGATAGAGAATATTCTGGATTCAGATCTATCCTAATACACCAGCATGGCTGTAATCTTTTCAAGACATATCATATGAGCAGAGTACTATTGTTCTCTGGTTATGCTTTTTCTTAACCTGTATCCAGGACAAACGCTCTTGATATTAGAATAAGTAAAAGTTCAAGCAAAATGGGGTGGGGAGTCCTTGATGAACAAAGGATGGTGGCTAGTGTAAAAGAGACAATGATTGGTAGTTTGTAATGTTTTTTTTGTTGGCAGGGGGCTTCTTTTTTCATAAGGGTCCTATTTTGTTTTTATTTGGGGGCTATAACACCTGGATCCCCCGTGTATTTGTTTTTAATGAGACAAAAAGCATGTACACGACAGAAGGGAAAATGAACGATATTTATTTGACTTCCATATTTATGATGTTTGTACTGTATTTTTCATATTGGTAAACTTTGTATCTGATGTTCATTAGAAGTCAGAATTTTCTAATAAACTTAAATTTAATTGAAAACTAAGAAAGGAAGAAGCTAATGATGAAAATAAAACTAGTAAGGATTCAGTCCTTGTTCTTACCTTATCTACTACATCAGCTACAAAGAACACGAGTGGGTCGTCTATCTCGATAAACTCTGGATCCATCTGCTCACTGCTTGGAAACACAAATCAGAAGATAAAATAAAGGGCTCATGAAAATAACCAGTTTTAGTATCTTCTTTTTTTATCATAAAACAAACACTGATATGAAAGTTTACAATGGATTACACCAATTTTAAATTCATAAGTTTTGTTTATAGATCTGTTTTCATCATGACTAAAGGTTCATATTAAAAGGGACCGACATTTTGAATAGAAGACGGTTAATAAAATGAAACATGATTTTGAGGCCTCACAAATTGAGAGGATATTGTTTTCCTGGCTTGACTCCAGGTTGCCTAGTATACTTCTTGTCCATAAGTTCTTTGAGCGTTTCCAGCTTCCTTAATTTCCTTATAACCCAAGAATAACCACAAATTTCAATTTTCTAGTTTGGGGATATATCAGAGTTCTTCAAAATCTAAGCTTCCGGGCCCTATATAGCTCGTTATACTTCGGTAATAACGTTACACAGATAGGGTCATAGGGTCATTGATATTGACAGTGCATTGGCAAACTCACTTATTTTCTCCATGTTACATTTGGTAATGTTGTAAGGGTTTCATGGCCAAAAGGTCACATTTAACCCGTTCACTACGAGATTCTGAAATCTCCATAGACTTTATACACAACCCACCCAGTTCACATAGTCAAATGGTTAAATGACAGCTTACGGGTTAAAGAGAGTGGTGAATGTTACCTGTCTGAGAGTAGATCCAGAGCCCCTGAAGGGTCCTGGTAGGCTGAGATGGGTAGAAGCTGGGCGATTACCAGTCTATCTGTCGGGTTCACCAGCAACACCTCCGTCACCTGTCATCGGAACAGACATGTAGAAATTGATTAGATAAAATATTACAATATTGATGAAAATGATGTTGATGCTGACAACGTCAACAAGATTTGATTCAAGCAAATATAGGGTAGCCATAAACAATAATTAGGGCACTACACTAGCACTGACCCGATTGCCTGATGCAAATAAAATGATCTAGTTAGTTTGCCCGCTGGGGCAAATTTGACCATTTATGATTTGACTTGCCTGAACAGGCCAGTAGTGTGGAGGCTTGAATAATGAAATGGTGTTGATATATTTGATTTCTATAGTGCCTAATAAGAAGAATGAAGTGCTCTTTTTAGGACGGCTAAATCACTTAGAGCCCCCGCATATTTTGTACATCGTCACTGACCCGAGACGGTGAATATGATTCGAATCAAACTTACCGAGGTGTTGCCTATGTATGTAAGAGGAAATCTGCTTTCTTGCCGATTAGCTAGGGTTGGCCATTCTAACTCGGCGTGTACAGCAATCGGAATCTCCTTCACTAAGTTGCTATTTAGGTACATTGTCGCGTTAATGCTACAGGGAGAGAAAGAGAGAGAAAAAGAAGAAAAAAAGTAAATAAAGAGTGGGGAAAAAGATACAAAAATAATCTCTTCTTTAACTTCTTATCCAGGAAATATTCATAAAGTGATGGAAAAAGACAGATATACAGACCAGTCAATGATGTGTTTGCACTGAATTTTAAATAAAGGTCAAAATCAACTACTCGATTTGACAACATTGTCCCATTGAGACTATGAAAGGATAAAAGTTGTTTTTGATATTTGGGGTTGTGTCTGTCTGAAATAGTTTGTATTCACCTAGTTTGGCCGGACTCTACTAGTTTGTACCATTTGTTGAGTAGGTAGTTGTACAACAGCTAATCTATACCCTAACTATTTCACTAGTATCTGTATCAATACATTATGAATCAACCATACCGTTCCACCACATCACTTCTTTATGTATCAATGCAACAGTAACTGAACCCTCGTCTCACCTAGTTTGGCCCGACTCTACTAGCTTGTACCACTTGTTGCGTAGGTAGTTGTACGACAGCTTGTCTATATCCTGCGTCTCCTCTGGTAAGGCAAGGGAGGACAACCATAACTCTGATTCTGGAGAGGGGAAGGGGATAAAATGATTAATAATTTTCAATATGGAGTTTTCCTAGCTGCTAACAACTTTGATTCAGAAGGTAAACAACATTGTGAATAAATTGTTGAGAATGGATGGATGAAATATATAACAATTAAACAATCCTTTGACAAGTAACATTAACCTTTGATGAAAATTTAATGTGTTATATTTCAAACATTCTGAACAAATCATAAATACATTTAAAAAATACTTTTTACAAAAATACATACTCTTTTGGGGTTGAACTTGAATATGCTGTACTTTGTGTATTTAGGTAAATGGACATTCCAATGATTGACACTTTTGTGTACAAAAGCTGAATGGGATTTTCATAACTAAATACAGAGTCTTTTTGTAAACCATAGACAGAAATATTTGTTTACGGTCTGATTCTTACTTTGAGAGTTTGGTGGCAACCCAACGTAGCAGTCTGTTGCACAGAGCTTCCTGGCATCAAACACTATTCGACCAATCTGTTAATAACAAGAAGAATGAACAAATAAACACATATAAGTAGAGGCAACACTGGGATTAGAACTAAATGCTTTTACAAAAAAATACTTTCAAACAAGAAATATATTACAACATCATCAAAATGTATTTCATGATACAAACATGTTTGAAGGTCTGTTTGTTTTTTGCACCAAGTTTTGTGGGGAATTTTCTCTTTTTTAAAAGTTCAGATTAATTGATAAAGATCAAAATCAGAGGTTTATTGAGTAGGTAAAGAAATATAATAATAAAATCTTTTTGCCAGGCTCTACATGAATTAATTTTTTGAGATTGCCCAGTTGGGCAAGTTTACAAGAAAATAGGCTACCCCCCAAACAAACATTGATCGCCCAAATGTGGTGAATTAGAATAGGGGCATACAATCTGTCACTCAAGATAAATCTGTGATTAATATGACGAAACATTGAGTGACAAGTTGCTGTCATTTTTGGTGCACATTATCTCCTTAGTTCTGATGATTTGGATCTAGACTACATGCCCTTGGCAAGCAATTGACATCAAATTTCATACTTGCCCTACACCGACTTTCTTGTAGAACATTTGACACAAAATACTAATCATCTGCTGCACATAACAAGGCACTTTCTCATATGTTCCCACCTTCTGTTTCTTGTGCGCATCTACCTCGACGCTATCCACTTTGACGGGAGGTTTGTAGTAGAACCTGTTGTCCGGGGGATCAGGCGCGATGCTCTCTATCTTCAGCCGGTGACTGAAACTATTCGACACTGTGATGCTCTGCGACTGGGTGTAGCCCTGTCAATGGTAAGAATGAGTTTGAATATATATATGAGTATACTGATATTTTGTTTCAAAATTTTATGTGAATGAATTAAAAAGATAAACCAAAGTTTGTCTTTTTATTTGAATGAGTTATCATAGTAGGTCAAACGTCTTAAGCTACTTATAAAATTATTAATTCCTTAATCATATTGATGGCCCGACATCACAAGAATTTCTCCAAAGACAAATGTTTTGAATGAACAGAAGTGTATCTTGTTCATATGTTTTTGAAATCTCATTCAAATAAACAAGAATTTTGACTGACTACTTACAGGAAAAGAAGGTTTCATGGTGATGTAGTCCGGTCTAACGCTAAGGTACCCCTCCACCGTTTTGAGAATGGCCAGGATTCGTCTCTCCTCGAATGGTGTGTTGAAGACGACTTCTCCTATGAACTGACCCTCGGTGAGCGGTGCCGTCACCGTCACCACAAAATTAGCAACGTGACCGGCCGGTATCACAACCTGATAAGCAAGCAAATGTTTGGAGGTAAGACAAAGTAAGAAACCATTCAAATATTTTTTCTTCAAATTTGATTTGCTCTTGTACATCCAAACTCATCTTCCCTGATTGTGCAACAAAATATGCATTCATTCATTCTGTTTTTGTTTAGACCACCCATATAAGGGGGAAATTCATATGGCAAGTTTCTCACAGTTCATTAGAGGGTAAAACCACAATAGTTTATTTTCCCTCTATAAATTATGACAAAGACTCTCTAGGAGAGTCTGTCTATACCCGTGTAGCATAAAGATACTGAAAAACATCCTCTTTTTAGTTCCCAAGATTAAATTCATCAAAAACTCAATCTTCTCTAGAACGTATGTTTTTTCCACAAATAAACAATGTCCCGAATTCTTATCCAGATTTTGAGCAAGTTTATTGGTGTAACTGCCATTAAATGATGTAAGAAACTCCCGAGTAAAATAACATCATATATGTAGGTGACCATAAAAAATAGTTTATCAAATAAAAGACATGCTGACAATTTGATATCGATTTAAAACATTGATTTCAGAATGGACTGTGAAAGACTCATGTGGTCGACTTACATTTTTGTGCGATGGTATCACTGTGTCTTCGCTGCCATCCATGTTCGTGTCGTCGATCCTCTCGATGGTCCGCAGAAGCATGAAACATTTCTCCAGCGTACATGAGAACATTTCTAATGGAACCTGTCAAAATGATCATTGATAGAAACAAATTACAGGATAATGTACCCAAGTTCTTTTCCCTTTAACTCCTTGGGGGTGTTTCACAAAGATCCTAAGTTGAACTTAACTCTCAAGTGGACTTATAAGCTATGGAAAGCCGTTAGTTTCTTTGAACATTGTTTGTAAAAGTTCTTTTAAAAGGCATACAAATGTTGATTCAAGTCATTAATATTTCATATTATCAAGGAGAGTTCATGTTCTTGATGTAACATTTATGAAAAGTCTAAAATACTTGCAATTTTGCTTTTGAATATATTTTATTCAAAGGCTACAAATGGCTTACCATAATTTTTAAGTCCTACTTAGAGTTAAGTTCAACCCTAGGGTGCCAAGCTTGCATTTTTGCACCACACAATGTACACAAATACCATAGAGCTGTAAACTCCCTGGCACTCTAGTGTTAACTCTACTACAATGTAGTTGATTGCTACATTTATTGTTGCGAGATGCTCATAATTGACTTAGTACTAAAACTGAAATGGGTCTCAAAACACTCCATCTCTCCCATTATTGATGATAGCTTTATTGCTTTATAATAATTTTCCAAAGTACTGTACTTATGTACCATTATAATCCTGGCTTTAGCCAATCTACCCCTATAAGGCAAATCAAGCGTTTCAAGGAATAAATAACTGCCAGGTACCCACTTACTATACCTGGGTCAAAAGTAGCAGATGTGGACAAGGCCCCTTGCTGAAGGACACATGTGCCATGGTTGGGGATCAAACACACAAAGCTCATATTGAAAGATAATGACCCAAACTAATATACCACGACACTCCACACATCACATCAGGGCCCTGTTGCAGAAACAACTGATTGTAAGTCCGAAAATGTGCGTGTTTCAACCAATCAGATTTGCGCATTTAGAACAGATGATCAATTGTATCTCTTTCTGCAACGGGGCCCAGATCTCTATAAAGAAAATCTGCATGCCTTACCTCTATGGGGTTATTGTTGACTACTTCTATGGTCGTCGTTCTGGTGTCTGTCACACTCATTGTGCCAAAATCAACCTGCTTGTCCCTCTCAGAATTTATGGAGAACTGTGGGAAGGAACAAAAACGAATATTAATACAAAATGTATAGATTCAAACCTATGCAAACCAGTTACTTTGTATTGCACATTACACACTGCCAAAAGAAGGAGATAGGTTAAGTTCATTACAGAACAGGATATGTAAACATAACCAATATTGGATTTAAAACAAAAGATTGTCAAACTTGCTTAGAAATACTACAAAATAGATATACAATTGGTCTTTATTTCCCCCCCCCCCCCCCCCCCGAGATGGATTTTTGAATCCCGTCTACTTTTACGTAGTGAAAGTTACAGAAGGGGGCTAGTCCTGTGGTAACTCGTGTGTTTAGAGCTGCAGAAGACTCACCTTTAATTTGCCTGTGTATGCGTAAATGGGAACGGTGAAGACGGACGCGTTGGTGCTGAGCTTCAGCGTCGCGGCCATGGGCTGAGTTAAGTTATCTGGGTTGAAGCGTAGCAGCAGATCGGTGTACGTCTCCTGGGGTCTTATCGATACGGGCAGACTAACGTTTGTCACCTGGATCAAGGGAAGAGATAACAAGGTACATTTAGAACTTTAGCTCAACATTTATTGCAGGACCAAAGCCACACTCTAACAATGCATAGATGAGCTAACTTCAGTCTGTTCCGAGACGGGCAGACAAACGTTTTTCACCTGGATCAAGAAAAGAGGTAACATGGTGCTTTTAGAACTCTACAGAATTGCACAAAAAAATGCACAGAAGAGCTAACCTCAGCTAAGCTAAACAGTAGAATGATACAAATTTCCACTGTATTGTCAACGAGTTTGAGCAAATGATTCTAATTTCCTTGGTGATTGTGCTGGAAGGGTTTGGTATACAACAGCTCCGATTTTCTTGATAAACACAATCATAAATGAGTACAATACTCATGTTATAACATCCTTCAAGTAGTGTTCAAGCTATGCATATTAAAGACAATTGAGAAGTTAAAGGTCAGTGACAAGTGGGTTTATTTCCTTTCCATCCATGGGCGTAGATACTTACGTAATACCTATTCATCAGGGGGGATGAATGAATAGATCATCCCCCCCTGTTGAATGGGTATCAATGACAGATCTACGCCCATGTTTCCATCAAACTTTCAATAAGAATAACAAATGATATGAAAACACTAATCCATTAAATCTCTAGAAAACCAGATGAACAATACTCACGCTAAAAACATCCTTTGCGTCTTCCACTAGTTTCATGCTATGTAGGACGATGGAGAAGTTAAAAAGGTTGGTGAGGGACAGGTTTCTCTCTGTTGGCTCCTCGGGAGGGGGGTCGGAGAGGTAAAACAAGGTGTTGTTCCTACTGTACTTTAAAATCCTGTGGTGAAAAAAATAGAGGAAGGAACATGTCAGAAAAGGAGATAAATGCCTTGTGAGCTCTTGGAATAGTCTTTGTAATACAGGTGAAAGTAAAATAATATAGTTGGTATTCCATAACTGTATCCTAACAATATGAAAGCAAATGCTTACGTACTATAACCATGTTTGACATTATAATTCAATATATAAAGAACTAGATGGATCTTCGACTGCGCGCAGTCGAAAATTATGCCTCCGCTATCACGCGATTTTAATATCCTGAATTAATTTTTTTTCTCACATATTTCAAGTTCTGTGACCTTGACCATATGACCCCAAACTTTGATGGCTACATTGGCTCCCGAAACATTCAGGTACCAAGTGAGATTGAAATCTGACATTTAGTTCTTGAGATTTTGCCATTACAAGCTTTTTTGCATGTAGAGTCATGTGACCTTGACCTCAACCTCATGATCCCAATATTTTATGGCTACATTGACTCTTTATGATACATTCAGGTACGAAGTTTGATTGAAATCTGATATTCAGTTCTTGAAATTTTGCCATTACAAGCCATTTTTGCATATATATTGTGTCCTGTGACCTTGACCTTTGACCTCATGAACCCTAAAATGTATTCAAATCATAACCACCCCAATATGTACACTCATACCACGTTTGAAATTGATCCGTCAACCGGTTCTTAAGATATCGCGAGAACAAAGCATTTTAGCACATATATTGAGTCCTGTGACCTTGACCTTTGACCTCATGAACCCCAAAATCGAATCAGATCATTGCCACCCTAATATGTACACTCATACTAAGTTTGAAATTGATCCGTCTACCGGTTCTAGAGATATCGCGAGAACGAGGCATTTTTGCATATATATTGAGTCCTGTGACCTTGACCTTTGACCTCATGACCACTAAAATCTAATCAGATCATTGTCACCCCAATATGTACACTCATACCAAGTTTGAAATTGATACGCCAACCGGTTCTTGAGTTATCGCGAGAACGAAAACGGGACGTACGTACGGACGGACGGACGTACGTACGGACGTACGTACGGACGGACGGACGGACGGACGGACGGACAACCCGAAAACATAATGCCTCCGGCCACTTCGTTGGCGGAGGCATAAAAAATACATGGTTGTATTTCTTTATTTGCAAGTTAAAAAGCATGGCTTCTATGAATCAACCATTTGATTGGTAGTTTCCCATGGCTTCTATGCTTTCAAATTCAAACTTCCACGGCAAAACTCCAGCTGATCTAGGTCTCATATTTTGACAGACAGATCGTAAAGAGAGAGTCTATTAAAAGAGAAATTGTTATAATTTCTATACTAAGAATTATTTTAAAGCAAAGCTTTTCACACTCACCCCTGTAGTACATGCGCCTGGTACGGTATCTGCATCTTGAATCCCTTCTCCTTTGTCTTGACGATGATCTTGCCGGACCAGAGTCTCGTGTGGTTCGCGCGGCAGGGGTGAAAGGTCACGTTGGCCACCCGAATGTGCGTGTCCGATGGTCGTAGCCCCATGGGGGAGAAATCTATGGTCATGGCCTGGTTCGCTCTAACTAAGGACACAGACTGTTGAGAGTAATTTATGACTATATTTAAGTAACGTCTTCTTGACGAGTTATAAAATAGTTTTCTGCCTGATGAAAATGAAAATAAAATATAACTCCGAACTTAAAATTAACAATATTGAAAACGTTAAACTTTTATTAAGTGAATTTAAAATTCAATTCAATCAAAATTATGATCATCATACGCAATTTTGAACTATTCAATTAGGGATGAGATTGAATTCAAGAATCCAAAACAGAAAAGATCTGTCAAGTCAAATCAGCATCATGAAAATTATCTTTTCTTACTCATGAACATTTAAGAACATAATACATGAACTTCAAAAATGCATACATGATTAATCTCTGATAAACATGTGGGAACAATTTAAACCTGGAAGACTTCAGTGAGTCACATGATTCCTTCAATATGCACCGCCTTATTGTAAGTTTTCATTGTCTCGATCAATGATATGAATCTTCAGAAACTGGCCCGCCCATTAGGTTTATTAACCCATACAAGACTTTGTGGCTCTGGCAAAACATGCATTCTTCATATATTACAGCCCAGGTACTTTCCAGACCAGTACTGTACGGTTAATGTGATAATTATTCTACTTACTGATATATGCACAACTTTTGGACCCGTATTCAGTAAATAGAGGGGAATGGTTTTGGGTTCATCTTGCGTTCGCAGAGTGCCAAAGTCCATCATTTCCAGCGAGGAATAAATACCAGGAACTGCCAAATAAAAAAAGTGTAATAAGTCAAATAAAGCAACAGTCAAGAACAAGCAGTGAACAAAACATTACACTTGGGCTTGGGGCTACCCCCCTGCCACTCCACCAACGCTTAAAAAAGAGCCCTTGTATAAAGTTATATACAAGTTCAATAAAATACAATTCTTAAAGTGACTGTAACACCACCAGTAGGCTTGAAAAGTTGAAAAAGAAATGGGAAATCTCTTTTTTTTTAAAGCTGATTTAGTGTTTATAAATGGTAATCACTAAAACATGACAGACATCTATAGCAACAACTTGAAGTAGGTAGAGTGCATTACAATCATATTTGACAAAAGAAATAGGATAATATAAAGAATAAATGTCCATAAATCAGGTTCATTATGAACATTTTCAAACTGTTAAAAAGGTCATTAAAAACCAAAACCTACCAATCATCGATCACAACTCCATAAAGAAACTTCCACTCAATCACATTTTATAGCATTTGCTATCTATTACTGCTGATTTATTACTCTATGCCTTTCATATAGATCATAAATTGTTATATTAATAATATGTCAATCGATCTCAAATCTTTATTACAAAGTAGTAGATAATTTCTACAAATATGAACAAAACTTGTATTCATGGTAAAGGTCAATGAAAGCTAATAAATCAGTGAACACAACCCCTAGGGTTGCCCTGAACAGTGGCCTGGGTGCCAATGACCACTAGAAGCTCTCTACAACACACAAGTCTGTGGTGGAAATCTATTTCATTTGTCCATTTGGCCACCTGAAAGAAAAGCTTAATTAAAGGGAGAGCCATGACCCCATACCTGATGAAACTTCCACTTCGACAGGGAGCATGAGAAACTCTCCGACCTCCGCCTCGGGCAGCCCTGCTTGCTTCTCTGACGTCCGGTTCGTTCGGATTCGGATGAACGCTGTGTGATTGCTTTCCGTCCGCCCCACAAAACTTGCCCGCATCACAGACTTTGTCTGGTATGGGGCAATCTCCTGAAAGGGGGAGAGAAAAAGATGCCAGTGAAAATAAAATAAAGAGATATGCATCACCTTTTTTAAAAACTATTTCAAACAGGGAAACTAACCAGAAATATATAATATATAAATGAAAATGAACAAACAAACTAGGGTTTCCCCAAGATTAGAACCCAAGACCAGAGATGCCAACCTTCACAAACCAAAAGAAGTATTCTGAGAGGTAAAAAACAGTATTTTTAACCCCCAAAAAAGTATTTTCAGAGGTCTTGAAGAACTCTGGATTGCTAGACCGGTGCTCTACCAACTGAACTAGAACATGCCCTTGTGCTGGCGTCGTCCCTGAAATCCCTTTTCAATGTTCTTGATGGCCAGAAGCTAGTCCGGTTTCATTCAGTGATGTAATGTTGTCAGATATTTATGAACAACGGAGAGATGAAAGTGATTTGAAAATCTTAAATACTTTGTTCCCACAATTTTAGTTGAGATTCAATCAGAAATGCCATATTGACACAATTTCACCAAGGTAAAATTTATCTCGAAGAAATTGCAACCCTTCTTCTCTTTATATTTTCTTGGAAAGGAAGTGACATGTCAATGGAAAAGTCAAACATGTAATATATTTGTTATATCAAACATGGACATGTAAACAGTGCTTTTCCTTTTTGATTTTATTGTAAATGCAGGCTATGGCTAGCAATCCAGGGATGCCAGTGGCAAATGGCTCCAGGGCATGAAAATTTGTGGAGACTCAAAATAATGCGCGCAAAGCGCACATCACGAGCGCAAAGCGCGAAGTCCCTTTAGCCGGGGTCCAGGGCCCGCTTTAGGGCCCTGGAAGCTCTGGGGTTCCAGATGTCTGGTGCAATCTGAGCCTATTTTGGGGGACCATACCCCTTAAAAAAAAAATTTTTTAAACGAGCCGGAATAAAAAAACAAACAAACGGAAAAGCCGGAATTCCGGCTATAGCCGGAATTCTGGCATCCCTGGCAATCAACTCTCTGCTAATTTCATTCACAGGTCATGTGACATTGTATACTGGCTACTGTTCAAACAAGTTCATGTCATGTGCAACTGCAGTTGTGTGGTCAAATCTCATGAATTGCATCATCTCTGAGATACCATATATGCCATAGCAAAAATGCCATTCACTGAACACAGCCAGCCCAACTTCATCAGGAGCCGAGTTGTCCCCTAGTTTTTTCTTTGCCTCATCAATTTTAGGAACAAAGTGGCTCCACATGGCCAAATTTTGTATCACGCGTAGGGAGAAGTCCACATTAACTCATCACTTACCCACTGATTTTGTGGTGCTTCTTGAGAACCCGTTGGTAATTCTAGATGAAGGTCTCCACCGCTACTGTACATTTCAGTTACCTGCAAATACAAGGACAAAGAATGTGTTTTATGATCTAGTATCTTAAATTATAATTTAAAGAAAAAATGAAAAAGGGTCCACAGTTTAAAACTAAGTGCGACCACATGTTATACAGCTATTAATTGGATATCGAAATGTAAAATCTGCTGAAAACTACTTATCGCTATTGTGGCAAATGTAAGTCACGCAATATATATTCGAGGTACTTATCCAGGGTCTACTGTATATTCTATTTGTTACCAGATGGTCGTTCACACGATTTGATTTTTTCTTTTCTTTTAAAGGACACTTTCAATAAAGAGGGAAAATGTCACGATTTCCTTCATTAAAATGTGAGTTTAGAGAAGAAAATTTTAATTCCATAAAAAGAGAAATTTAAAAAATAATGAAAGCAAAGAGGGCAATGCCCTGGGATTACCACAGCTTCTCGATTCACTGTGGTCTTGATAGTATATTGATTTGACGCATTATGTAAACTCATACTCCTGATTTGATCATGTGTGTTGTATTCATCAAATCAAGCAGAGAAATATTACCATAATTATAAAAGTAAACAGATATATTGGAACCCATATGCCCAGGCTTGGTAGGCTCGGGGAATGAATCTGAAATTCTTTAAGTTATATAGAATTTCCACACATTGGAATCTTTCCAATTTAGTAATCAATTTGCAGTATGGAATATGTTACAGTTTACGTATAGTAACCTAATATTCAGCTTGAGAGGAATGCCCTAGATTTTATATTTTATGCAGTGTGTATTACACACAAACCTTAAAGGTAGAGGCCAGTTTTGGAAACGCCCCCCTCTCAAAAAAAATGAAATGGAAGCTCTTATTACCAATAATGTGAAAGAATATAATTGTACTAATATAGGATCATCCAAATTTGGCCAAGAAACCGCCTACCAATTGATATATTTGCAAAATTATAAATTGATCTAGGGCCGGATAGATATCGCCAACGCGGAATCGCTCATTCACTACGTGTATTACGACCACGAGCTGTACACGAGGGAGTCGCGCTATACAGGCTTGTCCCTAGCTTGTCGATATCTCCTCCAGCGCTAGCGGCGCTGACAGGTCTGAACTGGCGGTGGATTTATGAATTTCACAGGCGGATATTGGATTTCTTCCGATACTTCTGCATTTAACGATGCTTAGGTTCGGATTTTACCACACAAGCCCTATTTCAATACATATTCAACAATATTGATCAATATATGTATTTGGCTACTTTCCCGAAACTGGACTTGGGCTTTAAAATGGTATCAAAAGTATAATTTCAAAATAAAAGGTAATTTTTTCAAATGTTTCTCCCACACAAATAAGTGGCTTTGGATTGCTCAGTCCCAATAACATTGGGATGTTTTCCTCATGTTCGAGGGGAAAAAAAAAAAAAAATGATGTTTTTCAATAAGTAGAGAATTTGTTCTAATACTGTAAATTAATAAATAAAGCTTATTTAAAATCTGCTGACATTTTTAGGGACATTTTTTATCGCTATTAGGAGAGTTTTTGATCGCATGGATGTTGAAATGATGTCACGATAACACCACACCTATTGTTTACTTCTAGTCCTCTAAAAAAGAAAGGATGATGCAGAAGTAGTCAAAACTACATCATCAACTAGACAAACAGGAGTGAACAATGGGTGAACGTGGGGCCATGGCCTAATTGTAATGGTCAACATGTGGACGTCAACTTTCAAGAATTGCAATTTTAAAAATCCCTATCATTTTAAGCCCTGAACTACATTGAATAGCACACAAGTTGACTAGTACATCACATTCCTGCACATCACAACGATATCAAAGTGACAGAATAATCAGCAAGTTGATTGTGGTCACTATACGGAAGGAGAATAAAGTGCTTTATTTTACTACTATTGATTTATCTTTTCACCATCAACTTACCATGAGTCCTGAGCTAAAGGGGTTGTGCATTTTTATTAAAGGTGAGAAGCTGCTGTTGAGGGGGACCCTTGCGCCCAGAAAAGGGCGCAAACGGTACGGATTGGGAACACCTGTGCCAAAAACCTGTAGCCGAGAGAAAGGGAGGGGGGGGGGGGGAAGATAGAAATATTGATCAGTATCTTGATATTGTTACTTATTTAATTGATTTAATAAGATTGGTTGATAGCACGCTTCAAAATCAACTATTTTTGTATTTATTTGAATTCCGCACAGCGCAAAAAGAGGCCCAACCAGAATTGAAAAAAAAAAACCCTGAACCCCCGACATTAACAAATGTTCATGTCCGGTTTGTCTAAAACACAATACATTTTTGATGAAATAATGACTCAAATTTCAAGCCTTAAAAAAGAATCGCCTTGACTGCAAAGATTTGACAAAGGTTTGGATGTGGTGTGGCATGATTGGTAGAGCGCGCGCTTTCCGATCATGAGATCCCGAGTTCGAACCCTGCCCACTGCCTTTGTCCTTCAGCAAGACAATTTATCCACAATAGCTGCTCTCTACCCAGGTGTATAAATGGGTACCATGGTCGGGTGTTAATTAGCCTGTAGCGCCATCATCAGTGGCAGCTCGGCTAGTATGCTCCCTGGGGAGTTGAGAAAGTATGCAATATCATTGTGTGGGTTTGAAATGTACCTGATGACCATGGGTAATAATAATTAAAATAATTATTTAAGCGCTTAGAGGCTCTTTGCAATTTGCGCTATATAAATGTCTGTTATTATTATTATTATTAAAATGATCTTTCACAAACTGGCAATAATTAACAACTACAGTATCCGTCAAAATAAACTAACCGATTTAACGCGTTTACTGTTAGCTAAATAAATAACGCGTTAGTAACGCGTTAGAAATCTCTAACGCGTTAGAAGTTTCCTAACGCGTTAGGAATTTCCCTAACGCGTTAGGAAGATCCCTAACGCGTTAGGAAGATCCCTAACGCGTTAGGAAGGTCCCTAACGCGTTAGGAAGTTCCCTAACGCGTTTGGAAGACAAGTTTCGTTTCGTTTTCATCAGCAATTAGTTTGATTGCGTGTTCTTATTTTTAACGCGATGTTTGAGATTTATTTTGTGTCATTTTCTCGTAGCGCACATTGTTACTTTGTCCGCTAATATTGAGATCTATTCATTACCTTTTCCAGACAAGTTTCGTTTCGTTTTCATCAGCAATTAGTTTGATTGCGTGTTCTTATTTTTAACGCGATGTTTGAGATTTATTTTGTGTCATTTTCTCGTAGCGCACATTGTTACTTTGTCCGCTAATATTAAGATCTATTCATTACCTTTTCCAGACAAGTTTCGTTTCGTTTTCATCAGCAATTAATTTGATTGCGTGTTCTTATTTTTAACGCGATGTTTGAGATTTATTTTGTGTCATTTTCTCGTAGCGCACATTGTTACTTTGTCCGCTAATATTAAGATCTATTCATTACCTTTTTCCAGACAAGTTTCGTTTCGTTTTCATCAGCAATTAGTTTGTTTGCGTGTTCTTATTTTTAACGCGATGTTTGAGATTTATTTTGTGTCATTTTCTCGTAGCGCACATTGTTACTTTGTCCGCTAATGAGATCTATTCATTACCTTTTCCAGACAAGTTTCGTTTCGTTTTCATCAGCAATTAGTTTGATTGCGTGTTCTTATTTTTAACGCGATGTTTGAGATTTATTTTGTGTCATTTTCTCGTAGCGCACATTGTTACTTTGTCCGCTAATATTAAGATCTATTCATTACCTTTTCCAGACAAGTTTCGTTTCGTTTTCATCAGCAATTAGTTTGTTTGCGTGTTCTTATTTTTAACGCGATGTTTGAGATTTATTTTGTGTCATTTTCTCGTAGCGCACATTGTTACTTTGTCCGCTATTGAGATCTATTCATTACCTTTTCCAGACAAGTTTCGTTTCGTTTTCATCAGCAATTAGTTTGATTGCGTGTTCTTATTTTTAACGCGATGTTTGAGATTTATTTTGTGTCATTTTCTCGTAGCGCACATTGTTACTTTGTCCGCTAATATTAAGATCTATTCATTACCTTTTCCAGACAAGTTTCGTTTCGTTTTCATCAGCAATTAGTTTGTTTGCGTGTTCTTATTTTTAACGCGATGTTTGAGATTTATTTTGTGTCGTTTTCTCGTAGCGCACATTGTTACTTTGTCCGCTATTGAGATCTATTCATTACCTTTTCCAGACAAGTTTCGTTTCGTTTTCATCAGCAATTAGTTTGATTGCGTGTTCTTATTTTTAACGCGATGTTTGAGATTTATTTTGTGTCATTTTCTCGTAGCGCACATTGTTACTTTGTCCGCTAATATTAAGATCTATTCATTACCTTTTCCAGACAAATTTCGTTTCGTTTTCATCAGCAATTAGTTTGTTTGCGTGTTCTTATTTTTAACGCGATGTTTGAGATTTAGTTTGTGTCATTTTCTCGTAGCGCACATTGTTACTTTGTCCGCTAATATTGAGATCTATTCATTACCTTTTCCAGACAAGTTTCGTTTCGTTTTCATCAGCAATTAGTTTGATTGCGTGTTCTTATTTTTAACGCGATGTTTGAGATTTATTTTGTGTCATTTTCTCGTAGCGCACATTGTTACTTTGTCCGCTAATATTGAGATCTATTCATCAATACAAAATGTGTCGCAAGCTAGATCAACAAAATTATCGTTTTCATATCCTCAGTCTTTTACTATCGGCCGACTGTTAAAGATCGCAGTTAAATGTAGAAGAGAACATGAAAACGATAGATTTGTTGATCTATAGTCGCCAGCAAGCTGGGATTCAGGGGAAAGCTGGATTGAAAATAAGTTTATACTCTCGTGTAAAAATATATATATATACGCAACCTGGAAGGGGCCGTTTTCGATAGAGTAAATACAATCTTACAAAAACGTATAACCCGCTTGATAATTTTATGTTGTCATATCATGTGACGATGTATGTATTATCATGACTTTGTTGATGGTGGTTGTATTTGTCTAACTATATACCGATCAGTTGTTGATGATTATGACTGACAGTGATGACTAAATAAAAGCATGTAAATACAAAAATAATCATGGAGGCTGGACGATATCGGGAACCATCAAGGCTGCATGAACGCTCGAGTATATCCGAGGTAAGCATGCCAGGTAGGTAATCTGCTAGTAAAGTTGTATGAATATTATAATTTCATTATACAGGCCGGTGAACAAAAGTATGTGTATTGTGCATTGGTGTAGACCGAGCTAATCCGACCGTGAGAATGCGGCAGTTGTTTCCAAGAAAGACAGTACGTGTGCGCGCTGTAGAGTGAGGAATAATGGTAAACAAGTCGCACAACCAGTTCCAACTTCACAGGGGCCGCGGAAAGGTGGGGGACTGACCACATTTTAAGTGTTATTTAATGCTTATGTATTTTATTGTTTAAGCCAAAAAAAAGTGTGGGGGCTGCAGCCCCACCCCCCGCTCCCGCGGCCCCTGCCTGCTTCATGCCGCATTATATTACGGGTTCGATCGTTCATTGTATTGCAAGCTCAACTGTGATTACTTTTAGTTACGTTCCTCACGTAAAACTAATAATCGCCGAATCATTGTTGGTACATGTTTGATAATAATTACTTCGTACCGCGAATAGAGTCATGCTTCGAGAGAAAACACAGTATTTTTGAAACACGAAACGAATCATGCAGCCGCAAATGAGTCATGAATAAGCTCGCAATTTAACGTTGTATCGCAAAATTTATCGTTGTGCTGTCTTTCTTGAGATGTGAACAGTGGTGTAGCGACGGGGCACGCCCCCCACCCCCCCCCAAAAAAAATAATAAAAATTGAAAAGCAATAGAAAACATAAGCAGGGGACATTATTTGGACAAACATAGAAATACATAAGGTGTGGGCGCCCCCCCCCCCCCCCCCCCCCCCCCAATCCGTCCGACCACGCTACGCCACTATGTAAAGGTAGTTATTGGAAAATTTAATATCTATCATGGACTTGACAAAGTTACGACGATTGTGATATTTGTTCTGAGAAACCTAGTAGTTATCCTAGAGTTGAATCCGTTTGGTAAAGCCAAAGGCTTCTAGTTTGGCTTTGACCAGATAGTCGGGACTGCACTGACGTGTTTTGTTTTTTTGTTTTTGGAGGGGGGGGGGGGGGGGGGACACAATAATTTGCGTACTTCTCATAACAAAAGTCGGACAAAATGTCCCCAGTTGTCATCGCCTTTTTTTGGTCCTTTATTTTGTCGTATATTATTAAATTATTTCATGATCTGTCATCTCGCCATGTCCGTCATTGGGATCCCTTTGATCGTCTCTAAATGAAAACAAATAAAACATGTTAGATTATATTATAAACAAGTATTCACGTTATTATTATGAATATGATTCAGAGTGATATTATGTGATTTCCTCCGATCATAATACGACAGTAATATTACATTACGGGTTTCCCCATCGATGGTTTTCCCGCGCGTGCGGACGTAAAGCCACGTGCATGCGATTATGCAAGGTGCTCGGCGACTCGGAGCGCGCGCCTAGGCCAATTGGCTTGGCGGCCAGCGCCGCAGCACGCCAGCGCCACTGGCCGCCCTTCCTTAGCGTGCTTCCCGCCCGATCCATATTATGGGCTTTTCGCAAGAAACTGAGTTAATTCTGAATAGTCTGGAACTATTTCCCCCGTAAATATTAATATGTACATCTATCGGCGTCAATATGTGTAATATTATTGGCATATAAAAAGAGCAATGTCAGCCCTAAACACTGCATTTTGCCAATGTTTGCGACTTTGCGCGATTGCGTGATTTTACCGGGCCGTGTTCCGGTCCGGTCTGGAGACCATAGAAAAAACATGCTTATAACACGAAATTATCATATATTTGTAAGAAGATGTGTTATGTTATTTTTTTGTTTTTTCATTTTCGGGCAAGAAAGTTATCAATTCGGGCAAGTAAAATTAAAAAAACCTGATTTTACTTGCCCCGACTGGGCAAGTGAAAAAAGTTAGAGTGGAGTCATAGATCACCAAATTATATTCATAATCATCATTTCAGATTTATTTCGTGTCATGTTCTTGTAGCGAAAATGTTTACTTAGCTTGCTAACATATTTTGTTCGTCGATTGCAATTTAGGTCATTTTGAGGAAAAGTCGGTATATGGGCTGAAAATTGAATACGTACACGTCAAAGAGTTTTCCATAGAGAATATAAGTAGCAGGCCATTCATTGATGCGCCCCGCACCCTTCTCCCGTGAATGGAGAGTAGCCACTTCATCGCACAATGAGAACAATAGCCAGAGATTATCGGACGCCGCGATGTAGGCCTACATTGTAGTGTTGCGTAACATCCTGAAGATAGTGGGGGTGGGGGGGGGGGGGGGGGTTCATATAATTACTTGAGAATGCATGGCATTGTTTGCATCATTCAGTATATAACACAAAGTATGTAGCGAAATAAATTAATCAACATGATTGTTTCATATTCACGGTAAAATCAACATAATTAAAAATGGCATATTTATATTCATTTAATTCAGTGCAGTGTGATTATTCAAAACGTTGTCAGTTATTACAATCAATGCGTTACATATTTCATCAATCACAAAATTATATTCATAGCGTTGCACAACAAAAACATATGAGCACAAGAAACTGAAAGACTATATCGAAACGGAGTCTTGTAAAAGATACATTTAAAAACAGTATAGTTTGTAAAAATGGAAAGAAGTAAAGTCCTTCCCGTGCGAATGTTGGCATATAAGGCAATGCCTATCTCTGATTCATTAGCCTAGCCCCTAGGCCACACGTCTATGTGGCGAAAGCTCCTTTGGTAATAGTTTTGCCTTCTCCGTTCTATAAATGACTGGCAAGAAAACAATATGCGCTACGAGAAAATGACACAAAATAAATCTCAAACATCGCGTTAAAAATAAGAACACGCAATCAAACTAATTGCTGATGAAAACTAAACGAAATTTGTCTGGAAAAGGTAATGAATAGATCTCAATATTAGCGGACAAAGTAACAATGTGCGCTACGAGAAAATGACACAAAATAAATCTCAAACATCGCGTTAAAAATAAGAACACGCAATCAAACTAATTGCTGATGAAAACGAAAAGAAATTTGTCTGGAAAAGGTAATTAAATAGATCTTAATATTGGCGGACAAAGTAACAATGTGCGCTACGAGAAAATGACACAAAATAAAACTCAAACATCGCGTTAAAAATAAGAACACGCAAACAAACTAATTGCTGATGAAAACGAAACGAAACTTGTCTGGAAAAGGTAATGAATAGATCTCAATATTAGCGGACAAAGTAACAATGTGCGCTACGATAAAATGACACAAAATAAATCTCAAACATTGCGTTAAAAATAAGAACACGCAATCAAACTAATTGCTGATGAAAACTAAACGAAATTTGTCTGGAAAAGGTAATGAATAGATCTTATCAATATTAGCGGACAAAGTAACAATGTGCGCTACGATAAAATGACACAAAATAAATCTCAAACATCGCGTTAAAAATAAGAACACGCAATCAAACTAATTGCTGATGAAAACGAAAAGAAACTTGTCTGGAAAAGGTAATTAAATAGATCTTAATATTAGCGGACAAAGTAACAATGTGCGCTACGAGAAAATGACACAAAATAAATCTCAAACTTCACGTTTTATCATTGCAAAATAAGAAGACGCAATCAAACTAATTGCTGATGAAAACGAAACGAAACTTGTCTGGAAAAGGTAATGAATAGATCTCAAAATAAGCGGACAAAGTAACAATGTGCGCTACGAGAAAATGACACAAAATAAATCTCAAACATCGCGTTAAAAATAAGAAGACGCAATCAAACTAATTGCTGATGAAAACTAAACGAAATTTGTCTGGAAAAGGTAATGAATAGATCTTATCAATATTAGCGGACAAAGTAACAATGTGCGCTACGATAAAATGACACAAAATAAATCTCAAACATCGCGTTAAAAATAAGAACACGCAATCAAACTAATTGCTGATGAAAACAAAAAGAAATTTGTCTGGAAAAGGTAATTAAATAGATCTTAATATTAGCGGACAAAGTAACAATGTGCGCTACGAGAAAATTACACAAAATAAATCTCAAACATCGCGTTAAAAATAAGAACACGCAAACAAACTAATTGCTGATGAAAACGAAACGAAACTTGTCTGGAAAAGGTAATGAATAGATCTCAAAATAAGCGGACAAAGTAACAATGTGCGCTACGAGAAAATGACACAAAATAAATCTCAAACATCGCGTTAAAAATAAGAACACGCAATCAAACTAATTGCTGATGAAAACGAAAAGAAATTTGTCTGGAAAAGGTAATTAAATAGATCTTAATATTAGCGGACAAAGTAACAATGTGCGCTACGAGAAAATGACACAAAATAAATCTCAAACATCGCGTTAAAAATAAGAACACGCAAACAAACTAATTGCTGATGAAAACGAAACGAAACTTGTCTGGAAAAGGTAATGAATAGATCTCAATATTAGCGGACAAAGTAACAATGTGCGCTACGATAAAATGACACAAAATAAATCTCAAACATTGCGTTAAAAATAAGAACACGCAATCAAACTAATTGCTGATGAAAACTAAACGAAATTTGTCTGGAAAATGTAATGAATAGATCTTATCAATATTAGCGGACAAAGTAACAATGTGCGCTACGATAAAATGACACAAAATAAATCTCAAACATCGCGTTAAAAATAAGAACACGCAATCAAACTAATTGCTGATGAAAACGAAAAGAAACTTGTCTGGAAAAGGTAATTAAATAGATCTTAATATTAGCGGACAAAGTAACAATGTGCGCTACGAGAAAATGACACAAAATAAATCTCAAACTTCACGTTTTATCATTGCAAAATAAGAAGACGCAATCAAACTAATTGCTGATGAAAACGAAACGAAACTTGTCTGGAAAAGGTAATGAATAGATCTCAAAATAAGCGGACAAAGTAACAATGTGCGCTACGAGAAAATGACACAAAATAAATATCAAACATCGCGTTAAAAATAAGAACATGCAATCAAACTAATTGCTGATGAAAACTAAACGAAATTTGTCTGGAAAAGGTAATGAATAGATCTTATCAATATTAGCGGACAAAGTAACAATGTGCGCTACGATAAAATGACACAAAATAAATCTCAAACATCGCGTTAAAAATAAGAACACGCAATCAAACTAATTGCTGATGAAAACGAAACGAAACTTATCTGGAAAAGGTAATGAATAGATCTCAATATTAGCGGACAAAGTAACAATGTGCGCTACGATAAAATGACACAAATAAATCAGAAACATCGCGTTAAAAATAAGAACACGCAAACAAACTAATTGCTGATGAAAACGAAACTTGTCTGGAAAAGGTAATTAAATAGATCTTAATATTAGCGGACAAAGTAACAATGTGCGCTACGAGAAAATGACACAAAATAAATCTCAAACATCGCGTTAAAAATAAGAAGACGCAATCAAACTAATTGCTGATGAAAACTAAACGAAATTTGTCTGGAAAAGGTAATGAATAGATCTTATCAATATTAGCGGACAAAGTAACAATGTGCGCTACGATAAAATGACACAAAATAAATCTCAAACATCGCGTTAAAAATAAGAACACGCAATCAAACTAATTGCTGATGAAAACGAAAAGAAATTTGTCTGGAAAAGGTAATTAAATAGATCTTAATATTAGCGGACAAAGTAACAATGTGCGCTACGAGAAAATTACACAAAATAAATCTCAAACATCGCGTTAAAAATAAGAACACGCAAACAAACTAATTGCTGATGAAAACGAAACGAAACTTGTCTGGAAAAGGTAATGAATAGATCTCAAAATAAGCGGACAAAGTAACAATGTGCGCTACGAGAAAATGACACAAAATAAATCTCAAACATCGCGTTAAAAATAAGAACACGCAATCAAACTAATTGCTGATGAAAACGAAAAGAAATTTGTCTGGAAAAGGTAATTAAATAGATCTTAATATTAGCGGACAAAGTAACAATGTGCGCTACGAGAAAATGACACAAAATAAATCTCAAACATCGCGTTAAAAATAAGAACACGCAAACAAACTAATTGCTGATGAAAACGAAACGAAACTTGTCTGGAAAAGGTAATGAATAGATCTCAATATTAGCGGACAAAGTAACAATGTGCGCTACGATAAAATGACACAAAATAAATCTCAAACATTGCGTTAAAAATAAGAACACGCAATCAAACTAATTGCTGATGAAAACTAAACGAAATTTGTCTGGAAAATGTAATGAATAGATCTTATCAATATTAGCGGACAAAGTAACAATGTGCGCTACGATAAAATGACACAAAATAAATCTCAAACATCGCGTTAAAAATAAGAACACGCAATCAAACTAATTGCTGATGAAAACGAAAAGAAACTTGTCTGGAAAAGGTAATTAAATAGATCTTAATATTAGCGGACAAAGTAACAATGTGCGCTACGAGAAAATGACACAAAATAAATCTCAAACTTCACGTTTTATCATTGCAAAATAAGAAGACGCAATCAAACTAATTGCTGATGAAAACGAAACGAAACTTGTCTGGAAAAGGTAATGAATAGATCTCAAAATAAGCGGACAAAGTAACAATGTGCGCTACGAGAAAATGACACAAAATAAATCTCAAACATCGCGTTAAAAATAAGAACATGCAATCAAACTAATTGCTGATGAAAACTAAACGAAATTTGTCTGGAAAAGGTAATGAATAGATCTTATCAATATTAGCGGACAAAGTAACAATGTGCGCTACGATAAAATGACACAAAATAAATCTCAAACATCGCGTTAAAAATAAGAACACGCAAACAAACTAATTGCTGATGAAAACGAAACGAAACTTATCTGGAAAAGGTAATGAATAGATCTCAATATTAGCGGACAAAGTAACAATGTGCGCTACGATAAAATGACACAAATAAATCAGAAACATCGCGTTAAAAATAAGAACACGCAAACAAACTAATTGCTGATGAAAACGAAACTTGTCTGGAAAAGGTAATTAAATAGATCTTAATATTAGCGGACAAAGTAACAATGTGCGCTACGAGAAAATGACACAAAATAAATCAGAAACATCGCGTTAAAAATAAGAACACGCAATCAAACTAATTGCTGATGAAAACGAAACGAAATTTGTCTGGAAAAGGTACTGAATAGATCTCAATATAAGCGGACAAAGAAACAATGTGCGCTACGAGAAAATGACACAAAATAAATCAGAAACATCGCGTTAAAAATAAGAACACGCAATCAAACTAATTGCTGATGAAAACGAAAAGAAACTTGTCTGGAAAAAGTAATTGAATAGTTCTTAATATTAGCGGACAAAGTAACAATGTGCGCTACGAGAAAATGACACAAAATAAATCTCAAACATCGCGTTAAAAATAAGAACACACAATCAAACTAATTGCTGATGAAAACGAAAAGAAATTTGTCTGGAAAAGGTAATTAAATAGATCTTAATATTAGCGGACAAAGTAACAATGTGCGCTACGAGAAAATTACACAAAATAAATCTCAAACATCGCGTTAAAAATAAGAACACGCAAACAAACTAATTGCTGATGAAAACGAAACGAAACTTGTCTGGAAAAGGTAATGAATAGATCTCAAAATAAGCGGACAAAGTAACAATGTGCGCTACGAGAAAATGACACAAAATAAATCTCAAACATCGCGTTAAAAATAAGAACACGCAATCAAACTAATTGCTGATGAAAACGAAAAGAAATTTGTCTGGAAAAGGTAATTAAATAGATCTTAATATTAGCGGACAAAGTAACAATGTGCGCTACGAGAAAATGACACAAAATAAATCTCAAACATCGCGTTAAAAATAAGAACACGCAAACAAACTAATTGCTGATGAAAACGAAACGAAACTTGTCTGGAAAAGGTAATGAATAGATCTCAATATTAGCGGACAAAGTAACAATGTGCGCTACGATAAAATGACACAAAATAAATCTCAAACATTGCGTTAAAAATAAGAACACGCAATCAAACTAATTGCTGATGAAAACTAAACGAAATTTGTCTGGAAAATGTAATGAATAGATCTTATCAATATTAGCGGACAAAGTAACAATGTGCGCTACGATAAAATGACACAAAATAAATCTCAAACATCGCGTTAAAAATAAGAACAGGCAATCAAACTAATTGCTGATGAAAACGAAAAGAAACTTGTCTGGAAAAGGTAATTAAATAGATCTTAATATTAGCGGACAAAGTAACAATGTGCGCTACGAGAAAATGACACAAAATAAATCTCAAACTTCACGTTTTATCATTGCAAAATAAGAAGACGCAATCAAACTAATTGCTGATGAAAACGAAACGAAACTTGTCTGGAAAAGGTAATGAATAGATCTCAAAATAAGCGGACAAAGTAACAATGTGCGCTACGAGAAAATGACACAAAATAAATCTCAAACATCGCGTTAAAAATAAGAACATGCAATCAAACTAATTGCTGATGAAAACTAAACGAAATTTGTCTGGAAAAGGTAATGAATAGATCTTATCAATATTAGCGGACAAAGTAACAATGTGCGCTACGATAAAATGACACAAAATAAATCTCAAACATCGCGTTAAAAATAAGAACACGCAAACAAACTAATTGCTGATGAAAACGAAACGAAACTTATCTGGAAAAGGTAATGAATAGATCTCAATATTAGCGGACAAAGTAACAATGTGCGCTACGATAAAATGACACAAATAAATCAGAAACATCGCGTTAAAAATAAGAACACGCAAACAAACTAATTGCTGATGAAAACGAAACTTGTCTGGAAAAGGTAATTAAATAGATCTTAATATTAGCGGACAAAGTAACAATGTGCGCTACGAGAAAATGACACAAAATAAATCTCAAACATCGCATTAAAAATAAGAACACGCAATCAAACTAATTGCTGATGAAAACGAAACAAAACTTGTCTGGAAAAGGTTATTGAATAGATCTCAATATTAGCGGACAAAGTAACAATGTGCGCTACGAGAAAATGACACAAAATAAATCAGAAACATCGTGTTAAAAATAAGAACACGCAAACAAACTAATTGCTGATGAAAACGAAACGAAACTTGTCTGGAAAAGGTAATTAAATAGATCTTAATATTAGCAGACAAAGTAACAATGTGCGCTACGAGAAAATGAAACAAAATAAATCTCAAACATCGCATTAAAAATAAGAACACGCAATCAAACTAATTGCTGATGAAAACGAAACAAAACTTGTCTGGAAAAGGTTATTGAATAGATCTCAATATTAGCGGACAAAGTAACAATGTGCGCTACGAGAAAATGACACAAAATAAATCAGAAACATCGCGTTAAAAATAAGAACACGCAATCAAACTAATTGCTGATGAAAACGAAACGAAATTTGTCTGGAAAAGGTACTGAATAGATCTCAATATAAGCGGACAAAGAAACAATGTGCGCTACGAGAAAATGACACAAAATAAATCAGAAACATCGCGTTAAAAATAAGAACACGCAATCAAACTAATTGCTGATGAAAACGAAAAGAAACTTGTCTGGAAAAGGTAATTGAATAGTTCTTAATATTAGCGGACAAAGTAACAATGTGCGCTACGAGAAAATGACACAAAATAAATCTCAAACATCGCGTTAAAAATAAGAACACGCAATCAAACTAATTGCTGATGAAAACGAAAAGAAATTTGGCTGGAAAAGGTAATTAAATAGATCTTAATATTAGCGGACAAAGTAACAATGTGCGCTACGAGAAAATGACACAAAATAAATCAGAAACATCGCGTTAAAAATAAGAACACGCAAACAAACCAATTGCTGATGAAAACGAAACGAAACTTGTCTGGAAAAGGTAATGAATAGATCTTAATATTAACGGACAAAGTAACAATGTGCGCTACGAGAAAATGACACAAAATAAATCAGAAACATCGCGTTAAAAATAAGAACACGCAAACAAACTAATTGCTGATGAAAACGAAACGAAACTTGTCTGGAAAAGGTAATGAATAGATCTTAATATTAGCGGACAAAGTAACAATGTGCGCTACGAGAAAATGACACAAAATAAATCAGAAACATCGCGTTAAAAATAAGAACACGCAATCAAACTAATTGCTGATGAAAACGAAACGAAACTTCTCTGGAAAAGGTAATGAATAGATCTTAATATTAGCGGACAAAGTAACAATGTGCGCTACGAGAAAATGACACAAAATAAATCTCAAACATCGCGTTAAAAATAAGAACACGCAATCAAACTAATTGCTGATGAAAACTAAACTAAACTTGTCTGGAAAAGGTAATGAATAGATCTCAATATTAGCGGACAAAGTAACAATGTGCGCTACGAGAAAATGACACAAAATAAATCTCAAACATTGCGTTCATCATTGCAAAATAAGAACATGCAATCAAACTGAGAAAATGACTTAGAATCAATCTGAAACATTGTCTTTATTTAAATTACCGTTTGGGACATTGCTGGCGCACTCGGAAAAATTCTAACGCGTTAGAAAACTTTCTAACGCGTTAGGGATTTTTCTAACGCGTTAGGTAACTTCCTAACGCGTTAGGGATCTTCCTAACGCGTTAGGGAACTTTCTAACGCGTTAGGGATTTTTCTAACGCGTTAGGAATCATCCTAACGCGAGTAACGTTTTCAAAACGTTAGAAATATAATTAACGTTTTGAAAACGTTACTCGCGTTAGGGGGGTTAGTTTATTTTGACGTATACTGTATACGTGCTCAGTACCAACACTTACATAATGATAATTAATGTATACAAACTTAAAAAGATTTGACCTGTAAAAAGTTTGCCTGGCAACAGAGTAAAATCATTTCATTCTAATGGGTAGCTTTATAGAGACCTGAATACAAATGACATTTTATCTTACAACTCTGACCAAGATTTTATCTGCACGTTGAAGTGCAATTGCGATTGATATCTGGATTTTTTGGTATTGCGTCCCATTGATTCCTGTCCTATATTGAATTAATTAATTTCATAACTGAATTGATTCACAAAAAAGTACTTGTTGTTAAAGCAAATAGTATACCTTTGACAAGTTATAACCTTACTCAAAAATCTTCTGTAGAAATGCAATTGGAATGAGTCAAGATTGTGTATCACTGGTTTAAACTTGAGTCATTTGTCAATTTTCCAGCAAAACTTTCAGACATCGGTTTTCACAAAATAGAGTCAAATGACTCGGGCATACAGTTAAATCTCATCTATAGTTCTCTTTTTCTTTATTGCATTGTTTTATTAAGAAAATATAATTTTCTCTATAATTCTGTGAGTTTGTTTCACTTATCTGCAATGCAGAATATGGACCATCTTTCCTATCCACTCACCTGGTACGGGGTGGTCCCGGCACTTGTGCGAATAAAAATGGTGTTTTCTACATTGCCTGGCATTCTCGCTAAAAAGACTACATCAAACGTAGTGTTCCCACCAGGCGGTAAAACCTATAATGATGATAGAAACAAAGGGAGAGAACAATGCAAAATTCAATTAAACAACAATAAAAGAAATTAAAGATTGTTGATGATCCATGTGCGGAATTGGAGGTAGCCCTTTAAATGCAAGACTTCATGAGTCATACTACCTGTATTTTCGCATATATAACTAAATACAGTTGATTATTTTTTAAGTTATGAAGCAAAGTCTTAAAAAGGGTTACAATATCAAAAGACAAGTAAAGTGAAACCTGCTCTAGCGACCACGTGTATATAACGTTTATGTTTCATTGATTTTGACTACAGTAGTGTAAAGCGTTCCGGAATGCTTTTCAATTCAATCTTAAATATCTCGATAATAAGGGAGACATTTGACAAAATCAAACCCATTTCATTCTTCTGGTACAATAAAGCCAAACACAAGGTACAAGAGAAGTATGAAAGTGATTTGGGTTAAATGTCCAGGTTAATGGATCACTTTAATGCACCTGGGGAAATACAATTAAAATTCATTTTCTGGGGTACTCTTCTCCCCAGACTGCAATTAAAGGGATAGTTGAGTTTTGGTATAGAGGGCGCTACACAAAATAATTTTGTGTGATTAGTTTGGAATGTAATGTGCAAGTTTTGGTTACTAAAATTAAGTTCGACCAAAACTGTACTCTCTTTACCAAAACTCAACTATCCCTTTAACTTTAAGCTCACTTGAAATCTGTTTTGCATTGTCTATTATGAAACCTTATGTAAAAGGGATCTGTAATTATTATAATAATTATTATTTGTTTGCATTTTGAGGACTTAATTGCCAGAGTCCATATGGATTTCTCCACTGCAAATTACATGATCACTAATAAATGCAGGGCTATAATGATTGGTACCACTAATAATGATACTTAAAATTATAATCTCCTTCCGTATATAAATGCATAATGCACATAGATGCACATACTATGCTGGTACCTTCATATTTATCAAATGGTATTTCACCACAATGGCTGGTCAGTGGTGCATTGTACATGAACTTTGCAATAAAAAGGATGTTCAAAGTCATAAAATCTAATGTGAGTGTATGTGCATTTATCTGTATCTGTATTTATTTTATATCATTATTTTAAAGGACAATTCATAGAACTAGTTGTCATAATAATGATAATAGGGTTGATTTATATAAGCGCCTTATATGATACAATATCATATCTAAGCACTTTACATTGTAAGCTATTATATTGTTACAAAATATTTGTAATTATATTGAGAGGTAATTGTTGACAGTCAGTAGTCGCAATGATGTCGCCTTATGCCTTATATAGTCGGGGGGAAAAAAACACAATTGAAAGAAAGGAAGCAAAATAGAGACCACAATATTTACCTATTCTCGTCAAGGTGGCGTTTTGTCACGGACACATTGCCCAACAATTAGGTAAACAATATCAAGTTAGTCTTTGTATAATTGGGAACCATAAAAACATAAAAACCTCTGTGCGCACGTACTCGTACACAAATAAACAAACACACATTAGTATGCTGTTAGTACGGTCATACTTTTTGGCCCGTTTCCCATTCCTAGTTTACAATTGCGTAGAATTTTCTAGTCATTTTATAATCTGAACTTCGTTTTTAGAAACGGGAAAATATAATTTCTCTCTACTTTGCATTTTTATTTTTTCAACCTCTGACCCGTTTCTTTACAATTTACGTCTACAAAAATTACAAAGCCCTGAGCAACACACACAATAATCTGCACCCAATGATAATAGCTCCCATTTCCCCGATACAACTCAATAGTATCTAATGCACCGAAGTGATAGCATACTCCATACAGCCAGCGTGCACACACTAGGTTTCCCACACTAAGCCCACTCATACATGTACACATACATGCCTTCACTCCAATACAAACAAACGCTCACTCATTTCACATCGGGCTTTAGGCCTCGCTTTATTTTGACGATCTGCTCCGCTGCTTTGCTTACATTTTTCGAACAACAGTCCAGTCCAAAGTCTGTGGTACTACGGGCAATGGGTAGTCACTATGTAAACAATGCGTGTATGATTCAAGCTATGAATTATATTATTGGCAAGAGACCCACTCACTCACTCACTACTGTAATAGTGTCGTGCAGATCCAATCTTTCGCCATTAAAGCAGACATTAATTATTTACCACGAACCAGTGCGGAAGTAAAACGCTGGCAATATTGTATTGGTAGTGGGCTGTTAGATTGCATTGTATTGCATTGCATCGATGAATTATTGGTAATGGACAGGCCCATTATTTATTCAAGGATCTAGAGGCACATTACACAAAACCCTGGTTTCAGTTTCCCCCCTATCCATAAAGCTCCATAATTACAATCAATCAATCAATCAAATATACCGTATTTGTCGGTGTATTAACCGCACCATTTTTTTAGGGGGTGCGGTTAATACACCGGAGCGGTTAATACACCGACAAATACGGTATGCATTGAGCAGGATAACTATAAAAAATCAGTTTGCTTGTATTGTACTGCAGCTATTGCATATCAACAATCATTTTGCCATTGAAGAGTACACAAGATACACAAAGTAACTGCATTGTTTCCATGTACATCAAAAATAGTTTAGATATCAGTCACGAACACACACGCTAACAATAACTTTTAAAAAATAATAATAATCCCTTTAAATACAGGAGAGGAAAAATACAAGAATAAAGAAATTTTGACCAAAATGCAATCTATCAAATTAAAGTGATGCAATAACTTTGTTAAATTCTAACAAAATGCCTTGGAGAGTTTACTTGTATTTACCTTATTGTAACAGAAGAATGAAATAGGTTTTTATTTTTCAAAAGTCTCCCTAATTGTGGATATTTATTTATGATTGAATGAAAAGCGTTCCAGACAGAAGAATGCTTGTTGATTGTAGTAAAAAATAAATGGGCGAGATAAGTTTTTTTTTTCAGTAGGTAAATATTGTTGTTTTTCTATGAAACCATCATACACCATCCAGAAGAATCTTCTGTAATGATATTGGTATATGACTTAAGTCGCAAATATAACTTTTGGAAAAATCTTATGAAGTAAACGGATCACTTTAAAGGTAATTATGCGTGATTAATTGTGAAGACCTTCAATGTTCTAGATGTTCTAAACTGTGATCAACAATCTCTAAGGCATCTCTACGTGTAAGTCTTGTCTTAATTATAATCTTTTATAAAATAATCTGGAAATCTCTGGCTAAATGACACTGTGCATGTGCCCAAAAAACTTGACAGGGTACAATGTACATGTCGGGATAACAGTTACCTAAGGCAAACCACAAAACAGAAACTGACAGCCAATTATTTGGGTTTTTAGATCGGGAGGCTTGAATAATAATTTGGCTAGCCCTGTCTCACGGGAGAGTTACGCCCAAAGAGGCTTTCCCCAGACAAGGTTGAACAACCAACATCAAACACGCTTGCTAACAACCACTACATGTAGTACGACCTCTCAAACTTGTTACTCATGTAGCAACATTAAAGTGATCCATTGACTTTGTCCAATTCAACTAAAATCACTTGGAGCTTCCACATTTCTCTTGCACCTTCATAGCTATAACGGAAGAATTTAATGAGTTCTGTTCACTTTTAAATTTTAAGGCATCTCTTTTACAAGCCTGATACTATTCATAGAAATAAAGGAATTGAAAACAAGTTGGAGTCTGATTCAAAACAGTGTTAACGAATACATATTTGTAAGGTTTATTCAAGACTGTGTCCCTTTTGCATCCAAAAATGTTACCCAAAAATTCCTGATCAGGACCAGTATTGCACTGTGCATATTTTCTTGTCACGTATGAAGCTCAATCGTGGTAATTTTTTTAAAATCATATAACAGTTTGGATAACTTTTGACGGTGAAATTTCACTCAAATAGACATGTTATTGTTTGGCTTGATTGCTCTTTAAGCCTAATGTCATGCTGAACGTAAACTGGATCTATCCCTCTTTGTTTTATTGTCAATACATTAGTATCACAGCAACACTGCTCCCCAACAATCGTGATGATGATCGTGCATGCCCATGAATTACATCCATAGTATTATTGCACACTCCCACGCACACAGATACATATCTCTACATTGAATTTACGTGAAAAGGTCTTTTCAATAGTTAATTGGACTGTGAAAGGCATCCCTTTTTTCTCTCTACCGTATCCAATCATATTTTTCCACGTAGCCATCTTTTCTCTTCCACAATGTTTTCGTTTTTTATCGTACCATTGTAGGGGGGAAAAAAGGAATCATAACAAAACATATTAGTTAGGAACTTGAGTGGGAACTTTCTGGCCTGTGCTTCCTGTTGTCATTACGGTAGATGTGGGTCCCCGGATCAAAATAGCGGAATCTGTGTTTGAATATCAACAAAACTACCAGGAAAGTGAGCATTGCAAGCATTGCTTAAAAGCTTGACTAAATACTATTACCGTGATCAGGCAATGACAAACAATTTAAATTGCAACTTCATGAATTTCTACTTTTTATGTAAATTTCAATTTTCATTGTCTTGACAAATACTTGCATATAAAAGCAGTTTTATGGATATGTCATGTTTATACACACTATGAGGAAAATTAAACATTGAATGCTTTCATACACACACTTGTAAGTGCATATATGTACCATGTGACACAAGACCTGATTCATGAACAGACCAATGTCGATTCTAAAACGTGCAGTTTGCCAGATTGTAAACACAAGTCCCGGCCGACTACCTGTGTCTGTGTATGATATCCGTGTATGATGTCCATAATCTGGCAAAGCCCCAAACTGCGTGGCTAAAAAAAATGTGGGCCAAAGTCTTCTATTAAGTCCTAGCTTCATGATCAGTGCTCTCTGTACAGCGCAGTATGAGGTGAGTCAGGGACCGAAAATGCGTTTAGGAAGCGTTTGCCAAACGGGCAAGAATAGCCGAGCGAAGACACATTCTGATGATAAAGTCAGTGGAATGCTGGAAGTTGCCAACCTCATCAACATCTATAGGCCTCTTCCTCTGACAATAAATACGGCATTGATGGTGCATTGTATTTTTAAAGACCCCTTGCTTCAAATACAAGCTATATACAAATTTACATACAATTACAAACACAAAAATAAACAAAATATGACAAAGCTGTTCCAAATGGAATAAATATATAATTTGCCTCGCAAATTTGTCAGACTCCACTTCCTAATCTATGTACATGTTGTATGTAGACATGTTTTCTCTTTGAGCTTTATTTACATAATGCGTAGGTTTGATGATTCGTTTGATGATTTGTTTACGGAATGTGTTTCTCATTGTTTGTGACTGAGTACATGCACAAGTATGTGATCGTAAATTTGCGTATATTGAGTGCATTTGTGTATTGTACGCGACTGACACCCACTGTTTAAGCGTCATTCGTGATGATCACAAGTGTTCTTGAAGTTTCATTTTTGAAAGGTATTGTATTATGACAAAGTGGAGGGCTTGGCCACACTTAGACTGAACTAGTGGAAACTGAAACCTATTAATCTACTTTTCACATTATTTTTTCTACATGATGGATTAAAGGTACATTACATTTTTTTTTCATCCAGCAACTCTAATCATTTCCAATCAAAATTTTAAGATTACCATCAAACTTATCAAAGCATTCATTTAGTCACGCAAACACATACACACACTCACACACACACAGATACCTACACAAATCAATCACACACACACACACACAGATAATAAACATATCAATCAAACACACGCGCTCACACATACACACACACACACAGGTACAGACGGACAGACAGACTCCCCAACTCTAACAAATTCTGACAAAGATCTAGGGAAAGATTCGAGGGTCTGACGTGTAAGTCCCAACTTCTCATAAAAATGGCGAGACTAACTGAAAGGAGGAAGTAGATAAATTAATGACTTGTTGAAATTGAAACTAGCCCACTGGGCATGATTTATAGAATGCAATACTCACAATGACAAAAGAACAGAAAGTAATGAAATAAATGGATTTTCTAATGATACTAGGACATGTACTTTGAAGCCTCTGTTGGCACGACACGGCTCCATATATTATCAATGGGGCACGATCTAACTAGACTTATCAAGTCATCATGATCAACTGTCTATCCAGACAATGTGACCATTGTGAGAGGAAATAATGTTCAGTAAAAAATTTAAAATTTGCTTCCCCTTACCCCCACATTTGTCTTTAAATAGCAATTGACTTTACAAGAGATGCCAGCAATGTTTGTGCTTGTGTGCACGGGTTTGTATGTGTGCATTTATGTGCATGCATAATTATGTCTGTGAGTGTGTATGTGCAGTCAGTGCACATGTTAGAGTGTGTATGTGCAGTCAGTGCACATGTTAGAGTGTGTATGTGTGTATATGAGTGTGTGTGTGCACGCATGCGTGTGTATGTGCCTGTTTTGAGTGTGTATGTACATTTTGCAGGCTTGTATGTGTTTGTGTGTATGTGTGTGCAAAAGCACATGTATGAGTGTATTATGTATGTGTATGTGAGTGCATTCTTGCTTGTGACTGTGTGTGTATGTGTGCATGTACAGATGGATCCACAATTTGTATACATGTCATGTGACACTTAAATTGCATAACGACATATATTTGCATAACGACATATATTTGCCTATCAACATGAATGACGTACATTAACATGTACATCATGCAAATGTTCCTAATTTGCCATCATTAGTCCGGAAGTTGTGAGCTATAACCCTTTCTGAATATATGTTACCGTTTCATCACATAAATTTCTGGCAAAAAAAACACAAAACATTCAAGATCTCATGTTTTAGGATTTTAGTATAACATGCATTCTCCATAGACAACAGCCAAAGCATGTTGGCAACTAGCCCTAAATGGGTTAAAATTCATCTTGATGAAATGTATCCTGTCTCTTCTTTCTTCAGGGCTCATCACTATTGTACATACTGTCAATTGTATGTTACAAATCTCACCCTTGATATGCCGTTTGTCATTTTGTTTCCTATCGTGAAATCTAAAAAAAAAAAGTCCTATTGTTAACATGATCTACATCCTAATTTGTGTTTTTCTACAATATTCCCATGGCAGCATGTCTCTTGGATACTAGATGCTCCAAATTCTGGGGCCCCTCCATAAAACCGATGACTGAGCATGCATCACCAATGACTGATCAATCGTAAAGAAACTCTCCCATTACCATACAAAGAAAGTGCATCTCTGCAAGTCATCATTGCCCAGTTCAAGCACACATCAATGATGGTACATTACCCACATGTATACAAAATCAGCATAAATCCGACTTAAAAAATAAAGACTGTTGGCAGATAAATGTTGTATGCTCCCAGGGGAGTTGAATGGTAGAATGTATAAGGCAATAATGTTGCTTTGCAGTGTTCCCATATATGCATGGTTAATGCATGAAGAAATCCTGATGAGCAGGTGGTCTTTATGGACAGGTTTATTTACATTTAAGACTGTTATCTAGGAATACAAGTACAGTCAAACCTGTGTTAGTGGCCACCTGTCTAAAGCATCCAACCTGCCGATAGTGGTCACCAAAAGTGATCCCTTTCAAAGAGAAATAGTGTTGTGGGACCTGTCTAGAGGTCACCTGCCTACAGTGGCCACATTTCTTTTTTCCCTTGGGTGGTCACTATCTTTATAGTGATCTTTATAGACAGGTGGTCGCTCGAGCCGATTTATCTGTATCAACTCTAAATAAAGAAGCAATTGGAACTTGACGAATACATTTTCATGCATATATATTTTGTCACAAACTTTAAATGTCAAGCTTTATCTTGGTGTCAGTACATTTCTGGGCTCATCAAATATAAACTAAGTCAACTTCTCTCACCTTTTCTTGAAAAAAAGAACAATGAAAATGCGGCGTAGTTCCCGAGATGGACAGCATACGTAGGTTGGTTTCGTGGTGCGAGTTGACCACTCGTACTGTTCTGATTTCTGGCATACCCACCGCACTGCAAGTTCAGGGAAGATAAAGAAGAGAAGAAAAACAAACGTTTACAAGTTGAATTAAAAATAAATACTTAAATAATTGAAAAAAGGGAAATTATACAGACCAATTTGTTAATTTTCACATTTCTGGTTCAGTGGGGAAAACTTAGGCTCAGGGCGATTTCACCCCTGAAATGCCAAAATAGCCCCTAAAATCATACCCCCCCCCCCCTACATGCAGGGGCACTGGGCAATTTTGCCCCTGAAAGAACAAAAAAAGAGCCCCCCTATGTTACATACAGTTTGATGTAACCATTTCAGAATGCTCTTTTGATGCAAGTAAGCTTGAATAGTACCTACCCACAAAATAAGATTCATTTCCCTGATAATATATTTGCCAGTACCTATGTTCATGCATCTTTAGTCATTTTCCTTTCACTTGTGAGGAGGGGGAAAAGTGGAAGGGATATCCAATATATGTGATCTCAGATCTCTAGACCGATGAAAGCATTTGGAAGTGCAATTTTTTATTCTGCTTCCAACAAATACAATGTGTTCTTTTATGACTCAGTTCCTCAAACTTCTGCTAACCCATATTTCCCATCTGAATTCAATCGAAAACTTCCACATTCCATATCATAGCCCCAGGTAGTTTCATTTGATTTCTGTATGGAAAATGAAACTATGAAAGTCTTTATCTCTTTCCTTTTCCAAGCAAAAATGCTCATTAAAATAACACAGCTGAAGCAAACATTAAAAGTTCCTGATGTGGATAGATTTTCTAACTTGATTTTTCTTTGCCATACTGCAACACCAATGAATACATAATTGAGTTTTTTACTGCAGTTACTCAAGCACATTGTGCAAAAACCCTTGCAAAAGTATGTTTAACATAATTTTGCATTGCACTGTACATGCATCAAGTTTAACATTTTACCACCCTCACATATGTTAACTTGCCACCTTGTTTTAATCTTTGTAATGATGTAATCAAACTAGTTGAATTCATTGGATGACCCAATAGTCCCACTGATAGAGCTATCTCCAAAGCTAATCTGCCAAGCTGTCATTGAATTATTTACTTTATTTATCTCAGAGTCAACCATGAAAAGGGGGATTTAGATTGTGAGGTTGGAAATGCATGTCTTCCTAAGTTGTCATTAATCAATTAACTCAATATAATGGTCTTAATTTGATTCAATCCTTAAAAAAAACATATAGGTTAGGGAAAGTGGGATGCAAAACTTCCTCCCAAAATAAATGTGTCCTATTTGCTTTATTAGCAGGATTGTTTCCCTTGAAAACAATTATCAAATCCTTGGAAATATTACTTTTTACAAATTATGTTACTAATTAAAATTAAATGTCAACATGCTGTACGTGTATTTAACTAAAATGGAGGTTCCTTAACTGTTTTTCAATGTTCAAGGCCAAACATGTCGGCTCGAAAAATAATGAGCAAATCAGTAAAGTCAAATTTCATCTAGAGCAAGGTAACCGAGGTCCTCCCATAGAAATTAAATCTTAGCAATCGTGTTCTATCAAAGCGAGTCACAATTCTATTCTCTCAGCTGTAATGCATCTGGCCTGAATTCATCTATTGATGTTGGTCGACAACAAAAAATGCTTTCCCTACAGCTATCGGTGACCATGGCAACGGTCTGCCAGGGCGAAGCCTTCAAATGAGAGTAGTTCTATTATCTCTCTCATCGTGCCGCTACCTTCGTTTGGTTATTGCATTTAATTTTGACACTTGGTGCTTCCAAACACGTTCCTACTAAAGCATAGAATGGATAGATTGAAGAGAGGTTGCATTATTAATGATATCATCATGGGATGATGGGTTCCATACGCTAACATTGGAAAATGTAATTTGCGTTCGTCGCCAACCGCCAAATGGTCATGAAATTAGTACATATACAGCAGAACAGAACAAAACAAAACTCAACACATTACACAGAATACAAACAAATACCTTGATGAGCATCTTCATCATTACAAAATTGGCCTACTTTTTATGACACGTTTAATTTATAAATAAAGATTTATGAAATAAAGAATTTTTTTGACTGTGTCAGGCTTACTTGCATTTTCACAGATCTGGATAATATGCATCAACTTACAGCAACAAAGTTGCAGCGTTAACATTTTGCAAAATATTTCTCTATTAGCGCTTTTAATACAGGTCAGTAACTTGGGCAAGAGAAAATTTATCAAGCGAATTAATTCACTGCATGGGGCTTACATAGTTACATTGCATTTTTAACAAATTATGGACTTCAATATGTTGATAGTGATTTAAGAATCAGTGTACTCATTTATATTCCTTGATTTCTCGATCAATTAAATGTTGATAATAGCAGCTACTATGGAGGGAGGCAATGGTAGGCCAACATCAATATTCAGCCATACATATGGTGATGCAACCTTGAATTCTCTCTCAACCCATCAACCCTCTGCCAGATGACGGCTCCTATTGTGTGACTTTTTAACTAGACAAGTTTGCGCACAACATACACGTACGTCCACGCACACACATACAAACCACAGGCGGCGCGTGGCACACCCAGGATTTAAAATAGAAAATGCCACAAAAAACACACACATAAAGACAAACATCATTTATTACTGTGATTTTATTCAGATGAAGGAAAGTTGAATTGAGAGTTGTATCGCCATTGTCAGAGTTCTTTCTCAGATCCGTTTCATCATCATTATAAAATCGTAAACAACGATAAACTGTTTAACGCAAAGAATACAGACAGGATCACAGTTGCACAAACAGCACACACACACAAACAAATCAAACACATACAAACATTTGTACATATTGTTCTAATGTCTAAATAGAGTTATAGTATTCTCTTATATTTTTCAAGCATTTATCAACAAAAGCTAATTGGTAAGAACACTCCTAAAAATCAGCATTTAACATACAATGGACTGGTCATGATTCCATCTTTGTTTTTAATCCTTTAATTGCTATTGGCACATTGGAATATATGCATGTAAAACATATTACTTCAAATGGCATACTATGAGGGTTAACTAGTTCAGAGTTATAAGTAGTCCCGAAACGAATCAGGCTGTGGTATCGATATCGAGGGTGCATAAAAGGCAATTGTCAAATAGTCTTCAATAGGTTTTACCCATTATTATTAAATCCATTAGCTATATTGGACAATTTCAATCTCATTCATCGACAACGCTGCCTGTCATTTGATGCTTTTAGTTACCATGGAAGCTGGCCTTCTTGTTTGTTGTGGGTGGGGTGGGGGCGCATATCGTCTTTTGTCAATTGATCCGAGTTTTTCACCTCCAATCTCTGAAGATGTTCGTGTTTATGTGTGTTTGAGTGTGTGTATACAAAATGTGTGTCCGTCTTGTCATTATGTTAGTGCATGTATTGAGTGTACGAGCAATGAGCATAATTAATACACAAACATGTGAATGCTTCGGATCCTTACATTTCTTACATTTAATGAGAAACTAATTTAATATCAAATGCTTCAACAATTAACCTGTTCCATTTTTAAACAAAATTTTGAGGATCAAGACAAACCAGAAAATAGAAAAGGGTAGAACTAGAAAGAAGGGAGAAACTGGAATATCATGTTTTTTTAGTTTGTTTTGTTTATTTATGGAGAATAAAACATAGCCCATTTTAAAACAGGAAATAAAGTGAAATTGCACTGCTACTGCATCTTTCCTGTAAAATCATACTGCTGCAATTGTCTGAAGCAAGGATTCAGAATTTGGTCTGGGGATTAGGTGTTCCTAGGTCTCAGGTCAGCCTCAATACCTCCAGCGACCCCCTCCCCCCTTCCAATCCGGGTGAAAACTCAAAGGAGACAGAATGCATACTCTCAACGCATTGTAACAGAATGGAACAATCTGCCAGATTATGTAGTCAACAGCACAACTATAAACTCATTCAAATCTAATTTGGAAAAAGCTTGGTCATTAAACAAAGACAAGTTCAGTCTGGTTCAGTCATTCCTTTGCCCATGTTCTCGCTGATACCGCACAACGCCATAAACAAATTACAGATATCAACAACGTTGCAGAGGGACAAATAAGTTAGGTAAAACTTTAAGCCCACAACAAGGTATGTTACAAGGTATGTAAAACACACACACACATCTTTCCATAGTCAGCGCTCAATCAAAATAAGCTCAGACCACCAACATTTGATTAATCTCAATTTAAAAACATTATTGTTTATGTTTTGCTTTGTTTTCGAGCCACCAGATTCATATATATGGGCCACTAAAATTTAAACAGTCTGCATCTTTGTTTTTAGATTGTCTAACTGTTCCATACAGATCAATCTACAACTTCAAGCATTGCCTCAGATGATGATCAATCTTTCTGACTCCATTTACAATTTGTCTTGAAATAAAGAGATGTCTAGATATCGTTTGCCCTTGAATCACCATAATCCTATTTTGACTAGAGCAAGGATTAAGTTTAAGGGGGTCTTGGAATTATGAATCCCAGGAAAGGCAAGGTATATGTAACCACCCCCCCCCCCCCCCCCCCCCTTCTTCTAGGCTCAAACCCCCTGACCAAAAACTTCAACAGGTTTTGTTCTCGAAAACAAGTAAAGATTAATTATTTCTAACAGCATAGCCTTGAATAAATGTAAGCAATTATAGGTGCAGAACCAGTGGGTAATTATTAAGAATGTGTTCTTTTGATTTTCGTATTCCTAGGCAAACATGTAGAAGTCTTAATGTACGCCCCATGTCCTGCACTGTCTATCAGATTGAAAAAGTAGCTCCCTAAAATTAAAAATTAATTATTTCCCTGTTACACGAGTTGCCAATTGCCAAGCCAGTCAAAAGACCTGCACATCTGATATCCTTCTAATCGTTGCCCACCTAGAAAGCGTTGTCTTAATTCAAATGAGAAGGTAACACTTGGAAAGGTGATTTGTTCCTAGAAGAACAACAAATTTCTTGGATGATTCTATTTTCCCCAAGAAGAAATAGTGTAGGAACTTGAAAATTAATTTTTGTTCTTAAATCAAAACTTTTCTAGAAGATGAATTATGCATGGACCAATAGTAATTATAGTTAACCCTATTAAGGCCGGGCTATTTGAGGTCTTCAGCAGGCCGGGGGGGGGGGGGGGGCCATTATGGCACCCCCCTAAGATCTCGGCCGCAGAGCGGCCGATCGCCGTAAAAATTTGCACGCGTGATAAGTGAAGTGTATAGAATACAATGGTAATTTTTAAAAATTTTGAAAAATTCATTAATTTGCATATTTATGGTAATTTATGCAAATAAGTCATGAAATTCATATTTTTACCCATAAATCATATATTCTTCATAATTTAACTCTGGTTTTCACTACATATATTCTTTAGAGCATTTGGAATGATACTACAACAACAAAAATTGGAAGAGCCCGGTTCTTCCTTTTGTTTTCTATTGTTTTATTAATTTCTTATGTATTTCTTTGTTTTTTTAACTTATGTATTTTATTGTTTTTTTTTTTTTTTTTTTTTCTAACTATAATTTAACTGTTTTGAACCCCAAAACCAACATATAAAATGTAAACAACACCAAATATCTAATAATACACCTCATTTTATGAAAATTGATATTTCCATATGTTTTGTACACAAATCACGAAATTTAGCGATTTTCGGGCTGACATGCATAGACAAAAGGTCACGTGACTTTGTAACGGAGGGTCCGATTTTCGAAATTTTTGTTTTAAAACGTGCGCAAGACCCGAAAGAAAAAAGTCACCAAGCAGCGGCGCGTCATCTTGCAGCGTTTTGGAGCAATAAAAAAAAATCCGGAGGGGGGGGCCATTATGGCCCCCCCCCCCGGCCTTATTAGGGTTAAATTCATTTCAGTTTCATGCTTGATATTACATTTCTCATTTCAGAACATTTCTTTCCCTAAACAAAAGAATTTAAAAAACTTACTGTTCGCCAAAATCTAACAATGGAGGTTCGAATCTAAGCGCCGAGTTCCATAAAACACTGCCCACATGTTGCGTTTTGACGGCTCTGTAAGAGGGAAAACAAAACAAACAAACAAATTACTTAATTTATATTCATCATGAAATTTAAAAAAACTTGTAACAAACTGTTGTTTGGATAGACTTGCAATTAAATTGACTAAACAGGGTTGGTGACTAAATATAAAATGCCACAAAAACACACACATAAAGAACATACAACAAAATTATAAACATTACAGGGAGTGGACAATGTGCACTTTGTGTGCTGGATTAAGAGCAGTATGTATCCGATGACCGGGGTAATAATAGTGATGCGCCGCGAGCGTCGAAAGACGGAACGTGCGCTATATAAGTAGCCACCATTATTATTATTTATTATTATTTATTACAAATACATAAACATCATTTTTTACTGGTATTTTATTCAGATGAAGGAAAGTTGAATTGAGAGTTGTATCGCCATGGTCAGGTTTCTTTCTCAGATCTGTTTCATCATCATTATAAAATCCAATTTTGAGTGTCCAATTTTGAAATCATCAATTTCATGTCTTAAACTGAATTAGAAAGAAATCATACTGCTTATTAACCAAACTAATCAATTGGGGCAACTATGAATAAATTTGGTATTTAAAAAAAAAATTAGTCAATTTCTCAAGTTCACACAAAAAAATGTCAGTAACAATTGTCTCAACCTGAATTAGTAAATTATTATAATCTGCTTTAAATTATTTTTTACTAATTATGGCAATTATGAAAATGGTATGAAATACAATTAGCCAATTTTTCAAGTTCATAACAAATATGTGGGCCAAATATAATCCTTCCTGAATCGTAACCAAAGTACTGGAGGTTACACATTCTTTTAATATTACAAAGCAATTAATTTGTTCTCTTCCTTTTTTTCATCTGATGAATGCACTGTTCATATCATTGTCTACATGATTATTAAATCAATTAATAATCAAACTTAACATAATTATGTATTTATAAAGACACACTCAAATTCACGCACAGATGCAAACACACATGCGTGCACATGTATCTTAATACACATACAGATACGACACACAAACATCCATGCCAAGTTGATCCATGAACACGCACAAACATACACATGCACACGCACGTAATCACATACACATACATACACACATACGCACACAAATCTATTCCCTTTTGCCTTGAAACCAGAATTAATTTGATTAATTAATGCTATTTCAGGGTAAATTATGGTTGGAGCTCTAGAAGTACATTCTTTGTGTACAAGGCTTGCCCAATGCCACTGCTATCCACAATGCTACACATACAATGCAAGGCTGGCCTTGGAAAATGACAACTTAGTATTAATACAAAATCAATACAAAATCAATACAAATATATCTCATTGTTAAGGGGCCTTTATTCACACTTCCTCAATCAATTGGTGTACACTGCACAGAGAAAAAAAGTACATGGGGGCTCAGGGCAAATTTGCCCCCGAAATGCCAAAAAGAGCCCCCGAAAATTATAAAAGACCCCTGAAAAATGTGCACGGAGTGCAATGCAAATCACATTTTGTAGTCTTATTTTTGTGCAGGCAAGCTTGAAAAGTAGCCCCCGAAAGATAAATGTGAATTTTTTCCCTGGCGTTGTATGACCATGCAGCAATTATTCTTCAAATGACTAGCAATGTAAACAAAACATAGAACTAGAACCCACTGAAGATTGATTGTTAGATTTTTATCAAAAACACTTTACACCTAGCCGCATATTGTATTCAACAACGTAGTCCTGAATGGGTTAAATAATCATAACTGTTGCCAATATCTTAAAGGGACTTAGTAACATTGTCCAAATCCTCAAAATAAATTTTTTCATTCTAGCGGTTCCCTCATACCTTGTTGTATTCGTATTAACAATTAAATCATGGGACAGGTTTCGGTTTTTCAAATTTCCCTTTCGTTACAAAGATATGTACGATCGAAGTATTCAGATAAGAAAAATTCCGGGCGAGTTTTTCTTCTGTGTACAAAGTGAGTGCAGTGAGTTATTGAATATCATTTTGCATTTTCGCTCATTACTTGGCCATGCAATGTCCATTTGACTTTGAAATTTTCACACAATACCCTGTGGACATATGAGATAACAATAATATACATTGCATCAACCATTCATCACTTTTTGCACATGTCAACAAAGTTACTAGATCCCTTTAGGGGAAATTAATCCAGTGCTTGGGCAGGCATTACAAGATACTGACTACTCTAGAAAAGAAAATACTGGGATTTCCCTGGTTAGAAGTTATAATATTCAATACAATCTAAGATTCTCATAGAACTAGGAAAGGATTATGAATCATTCATCTAATATCTGAAGAAATGTGAATTGCTCTCTGACCACTACCTGAAGTCTTTTATGTTGCCTTATTCAGTATTCCAATCAGATTAGAAATAATTACTTGTATCTACCAGGGCAATCTACATTATGTATTTTTTTCTATTCATCTGTTAATTATGTGCTGTATTCCATGGGAAACATTACTCACAATGTTAATAAATCACTGGAAATTGGGATTTTATAAATGTTCTTCATTAGCATTCTTGAATTAATAGTTTTGAAATTTTCACAGATTTATGTGTTACTAACCCTGTCCCCATGGAGATAAAGCTTATAATTTTCCAAACAAATTCAATATACATTGATCAACTATTTCACATTTACCTGAAGTGCCAACAAAACACGGTCTTAAGTAAATATCTTTGTGAAATATCATCTTTAGACTAATGATAATTACTGTATGCCATTGTTGGTTTGGTACGCACTACAAGATAATTGGTGACTAGTAATTGCATTATAATGTAACCATGGTTTTAAATGAAGTTCTGTTTTGATAAAAATAGAACAAAATATTTTTTCTACAAACCAAGGACATATTTTAGTACATTCATTCGAACATGTTTTAAAAGCTCACTTAATTGCTCCCAATCAAATTTAAGTAGTCATTGCTATTAAAACACTGTTTTTCATGGTATATGTGATGCTAACATTGCTAGTAACGTTTTGGCACGATTGCAAATTTAATGTGGACCTCTTGATCTTTAATATACTGCACGAGAACCACATGAGGCTACTTTAATTTTCATCCGCAATAAAGACTTGCATTGAAGGAACTGCCATATCATATTTGCATCATACAATCAAAGTTTATTTCACAGGTTTCTGTGCATACAAATCTGAAAATTAACGATCGAGAGCCCGTTTCATCATGTGCTGCAATGCTTGGAATCGCCATTCAGTCTGAAGCTATGAACTGACCTGTAAATTTGCGCCTGCTTTAGGCTACGCAGTTTAATGTCTTCTTCATGCTATGATTAATCATATTTAAATGTGGTCTGATACAATTGCCAATTCTTATAGAATTCTAAAGAGGGGAAACAGAGTAAGGGCATGCCTCATTGAAAATCTGTGCACAAATTCAACTAGAATCGACAAGCGCAATGGATCACTTGTAAATATAATTTAGATTGCACAAAGGGCAATCGAGGCACTATGATGCTCATTATAAATTCTGTTTTGTAGCCTCAAAAATCTTTTGTCAAGATAAAAATTATTGTGAAAACTATACATCCACAGCCAATTCAATAAATGGAAGGCAAAAAAGAGTCTACATGCTTCGATGGATATTTGACAAACAACATTTTCCCCCCGCAGTTCAGATGTTCAAAAGGGGGTCAAAAATGGCACACCATTTACAAAACATTAAATATGGTTGCCTTTGCATTTCACAAAAGGGGTGCTTTCAGTGAATAATTCCTCAAATCCTTAATTTTTGTCTGAATTAGGAATCAACAATAAAATCCAAAATGGCCTCTGCTGAACCCATCATTTGTAATCAAAGAACACTTTTCAGATTTGCCCAAGTAAGGACTGAATTCAATTATTGAATTAATATATATAGAAGAAATACTTTGTATACAGTAGGATTAATTGCCACCGATTTAAAACACATTATAGCTTATGGCTGTAACTGGCCTTGCCAGCATGTTATGTTAAAAGCTGTATGGTTTCTTTGTTTCCATTGTACAAGGCATTGGGCTTTTACTTTTCAAGCGAAATTTGAAACCAAATGAGTACATTTTCAGCACTCGAGTTGTTTGGCACACAATTTAAATGGAGTATTTATCATATTTAAAATGTAAAAACTGGTCTTATTTCTATCATCTGTAATATTTCATTAAACCATACATTTTTTTAAATCATTCTTTCCAAAAATCTTATTCATAATTAATGCGAGAACAAGATAAAAGCTTCCACAGACTTAAAACATTAGACCAGCTAGCTTTTGTCCAGGCTTGCTGTTCAAATTATGAAATTGGTAGAAACTTTCAAACGTGTTCTTGCGTTGCGAGTACATTCACTAATGAAAGTTTTTTGTATGATCTTCACAATTATCTTTTTCATGCAGCAAGTTTTGTCATGAATGTTTACATGTTTGCATGCAAAGTCACGGTGATGGTACTTCACGCCTCTGTGACACGTGTTGTACTAGATATGTACATGACGTGTGCCGTGTCTCCTTACCCTCTCCACTGCCACTTATACATGGTGTCGACACTTATCTGAGATTTGGGGGGCAAGTACAAGGGAGATCTAATATATCGCTATCCAACTACATGGTGGAAGCATTTTGAACCCTGTTGTGAGCTTCAAGTACAGGGTCATGTGTGGACACACTACTTCTGCGACCATTTTGGCTTGGAGGCATGGAGGCTCTCCATAATCCATGGTCATGTATAGACACGCTGCTTCTGTGAGCATTCTAGCTTAGAGGTAAGAGGCATGGGAGCTCTCACGTGTGGACACACTGCTTATGTGAGCATAGTGGCGTGAATGCATGGAGACCTGGTGGGACTGTGAGCACGAACTCTATTGTATGTTCTAAGTACAGGGTCATGTGTGGACACACTGCTTATGCCAGCATTTTGGCTTGGAGGAATGGGGACTCTCTAAACTCTGTAGTCTGCTTCAAGTATAGGGTCGTGTGTGGACACACTGCTTCTGTGAGCATTCTGGCTTGGAGGCATGGGGGCTCTCCAAACTCCATGGTATGCTCAGGAGAGTGTCAAATGCACAGACACAACATAGGGGTCAAGTTTCCTTAGTCTGTCATTCAGGCAATTTGTTATTAACACACTGACAACTATGACAAGCCTCCGACTAAACGTCTTTAAACGTTAGACAAAAATTGATTATTTTAATGTTTAAATGCTTTCTTAAATGCTATAAATGTTTTGACTCGGCTCTAGATTGTACAATTAGTAAAATTTCGTAAATGGTCTAGTTTGGTTGCCCAATCGGGCAACTGTTCAACTACGAGAGAAAAGGCAATTCCTTTTGTATAAATCTCAACTAGAAACAAGTGAGAAATTTGCCACGCAGATCAAACTACCTAGCAAAATAATACAATTTTTAAAATTTTAAATTATTGATTTAACTTGCCAGAATGGGCAAGTAGAAACAAAGAAGTTAGTGTGGAGGCTTGCATAACACCCTGCATCAGCTAGGATCCATGACCTCACCCTACATAATACATATCTTGTCTGCTCCTGGAAGACTACACCGCAGAGCGCTTAACATAATCAAGCACCGGGGTAAATGTCAAGCGTCGTAATTAAAATGGAAAACAAGCATGATGGGGGACGGGTTATTGACTATCGATGGGAAGGTGTGTGATGAGTGCGTGCGCGTGCCAGTGTCATCAATGGGACATCAATGACGACGTTAAACTCTAGTACTGGTATTAATTAATGCACACTTATCAATGTATCGTGCAACATTCAATACAGGGTAAGCTTACATACATGTGCCCAAGCATAATGTGTCAACCAGACAACTCGAGGGGAAAGATTACATTTCCCAATTTCAAGCCTGTATCCGATTCTCCCCATGTTACAAGCAGAAGCTCTCTACACATTCTTAACTACATGTATTTAACTACATTGATCTTTAAACATTTTCAATCACAGATTATTTTTGCTAAAATTTACCCCTAGGGGCTCTATCCATGGGTCATATCATGGGGGCCAAGGAAAGAATTAATTTTTTATGTTAGGGGGCTACTTTTTCAATCTGATGAATATCACAAAATATTTTGCATAATAACCTATAGTCAATTTAAGGGGCTAGCTACTCATTTCAGGGTGCTATTTTGTAAACTAGGGGGCGAAGTCGCCCTCAGTCCCCGTGTATTTCCTACCTGATGGGGGCATTTATGGGGCTAAAAGCCTGGCACTCTAATGTATTTACTGGCTCACACAAATTTCTATATCTCCTTGTATTTCATACATGAATAAATTCTCTGTACTTCTTTACAAGGGTTTTCAATTGATTATCCACAGAAAATGTTTGTAAAGACAATTTCCTTGATTTTACAAAAACTACTCTATGACAGAATTATACAGGCACACTTGGAAAGTAGCCCATTCCCCCCCCCCCCCCCCCCCCCCAAAACAAAAAAACAAAAAAAAACTCATACACTACGTGTACAATTAATAATGAGGGCAAAAACATATCTGGATGGACGTTAAGACTAATTGGCTTGAATTTTCATAATAGCTACCTGAGCGGATATTGGTATTTGTTAAAGTACCTTTGTGAGATTCCTTCATTTAAAAAAAAAAGAATGCAGAAAATTAATTGAAAACTCGGAAATGCGCTAAAATGGAATTAATTTGTATTTGATGCGCTGCGACTATTCAGTGCATGTCCATGACACCCTTATAAGCTCGGACCAATCATCTTAATTGCCTTTGTGCTTGTGCCAGGATCACAATAATGCCCTACAATCTGACAACTACTTTCAAGTTGCCATGGAAACCAGTTACTAACAAGAGGATTTTGTTAGTCCAATTTGTCCAATAGATGCTGGAGAAATTATAATTATGAGAGATGTTCAACCTAATCGAACATACAAAATCAACTGATCATCATCATCATCATCATCATCATCATCATCATCATCATCATCATCATCATCATCATCATCATCATCATCATCATCATCACTATCACCGTCATTTTATCTACTGGTATTTAACTTACTATGGTGCTACCCTTTTGATTTTTAGCTGTTCTAGTTATCATATATTCATTATTATGATAATAATACAACCAATTATGTTAAATTATGTGGGTCTTAGGGGGACACTGCCCAGGGTGGCAATAGAAGTCACACTCCTTGTCACTGGCCCAGGGGTGACAAAAAGATGGAAATACTATTAAGTTGTTTTATAACTTTATAATTTATAATTTATCATCTGACTTAGTAAAATACGCGTCATTGATTGGCTAAACACAGTCACGTGATTGCCATGTCAGTTTTAACTGTTACATGGCAGATGCACTGTTCACCGCATGGCGCGCGCTGCAAAAGAGATTGTATTATGACGTCACAATGAGAACAAAAGGTATGTTGTTTTTTATGCATGAATGTGTATATTTTAGACCCCGGATTTAGTCAGATGATAAAACAGTTGTTAACTTTGTTGTCGGGGAAAATCATGGAATGTTCCAATCCTCGGGATTTTAAATGCTATTTCGTGAAGAAAATAATCTTCCCTCAATAGCATTTAAAATCCCTCGGAGTGGAACATTCCGTGCTATTCCCTCCACCACCAGTTAACAACTGTATAATGAAACCCTACATTCTAAGATGATCATCGGTTCCTGTACTTGAGGCTAGCATCTTGGTGGGTAGGCAAACATCTCAGATTATGACAACTGCGACTGCATCAATTTCGAAAGTTTCATGTCAAACAAATACCATTTGGCATCTAAATATACCCAAAATGTCAGGTCTGTTTTTAAAAGAGCCATGCTAAAATGCCGACTCATTCTTGTATGATATGTGTTTGTAGAAGGGCACTCCACATCATATTGTATGCACTTACACATGAACAAGTACATGACTAGCAACTGGCTAAGTATCATGGGCAAAAACTGCCCATTCCTTTTCTTTCTTTCTTTTTTTCTTTCATTTCCTTTTTTCAAATTTTTGTTTTTTTACATTTTGGCAGCCAGAAACAAATGGTCATTGAGTGGACTCAAAACAAAAGAAATTCAAGAAGAGTATGTTTGATATTTGATTGCTCAGCTGGGCATCAAATCAAATTTGCCATTAATGAAATTTGCTTGACCCAATTCTAATGTTCCATGTTGGGAGTCCAGACCAGGTGGTCAGTGATATACATACTAGGAACCAGTCTCCATTTATAGTGACCACCAAAGGGAAACAAGGAAATTGGCCACTGTAGACAGGTGGCCTCTATAGACAGGTTCAATTACATTGTTTGTTTTTTTGTAGGGGATCGCTGTAAGCAGTCACTGTAGTCAGGTTGACAACAGGTGACCGCTAAGACAGGTTGACAGTACATCAATTTCATGCACAGTGCAAAATGTAAGTGCTCAGGGCGATTGCCTAAAAGGGATAGAGCCCCTAAATGTCTGAAAGGGTTAACGGGATAGTTGAGTTTTGGTATAGAGGGTGCTACACTAAATAATTTTTGTTGGAGATAATATGAAAAACTGAGTGTCAAATTCGAAAGAGCATACAATTTTAATGACAGAATAAACTTTATTTGATCAAAATCGGTTAAGAAATGGCCGAATTATCCATAAACATAACCATTTGTAATAAATGTGGGGCCCCACATTTATTCGAGAATTTTGAACCAGCCGTTAAAATTTTTTTTTAAATGCTTCCTCTTTTCAAAAATTTACAAAAGGGGTATTTAAAAATTTGTTGATTATCACTCTATCTAATCACTATTTGATCAAAACATCACATGCACAATATTTTATTTTAAATGGTTGAAACCGATAAGTGTTTAGAGAGTGCCCTCTTGAGTTTTAATGGCTCTTTTTGCATGATAACATGCTTTTACTTAGTCATTTGTAGTTTTGTATTCCTTTCGAGCATGGTGGAGTTATAACTATTAGTTTGTAATGTAATGGTTCAGGTTTTGGTTAAAAAAATTAAGTTTGACAAAAACTGTACTCTCTCTATACCAGAACTCAACTATCCCTTTAAGGACCCCCTTTAAATTATCATTGAATTCAAAATGCTTTATCACTGCAGCATGTGCCCCCAAAATGCATTTCATTTTTCCCAATAACAAAGAAGATTTCATCGATTGGACACTGACCAACACAGAAATGGACAGAATCACAGGTCAGTTATGACAGCTGTGTTTAGAGAGTGCCCTCTTGAGTTTTAATGGCTCTTTTTGCATGATAACATGCTTTTACTTAGTCATTTGTAGTTTTGTATTCCTTTCGAGCATGGTGGAGTTATAACTATTAGTTTGTAATGTAATGGTTCAGGTTTTGGTTAAAAAAATTAAGTTTGACAAAAACTGTACTCTCTCTATACCAGAACTCAACTATCCCTTTAAGGACCCCCTTTAAACTATCATTGAATTCAAAATGCTTTATCACTGCAGCATGTGCCCCCAAAATGCATTTCATTTTTCCCAATAACAAAGAAGATTTCATCGATTGGACACTGACCAACACAGAAATGGACAGAATCACAGGTCAGTTATGACAGCTGTCCATGCTTGACCGGTCCAGGCAGTACAGTATAGATGTCAACATGGCAAAGTACTTTTCATTGTACATGCATGGCGCTACAAACAGTTCTATTTGCATGATCTTGTAAAATTTCCTCATAGTGATTTGGAACTACTTGCCCTTGTAGAGCAAGTGACCTAAAATTTTACTTGCCCACAATTGACTTTAACTTGCCCTGGGCAAACGGGCAAGTAGGGCCATGGAACATAACATACTATTTTGGGATTAGCTGTCCATGTTGAATGAACAGTTTTTTTACAATGGATGTTGAATTCATGTCAAGTTTGTATGCTCATTGGCCATTGGGTCACAACAAAATGTCATCAATTTTAGCAACTTGTACAGGATGCCCACCCATGTTTTTATTGTTTATTTTTCTGCACAGATCGGAATTGTAAAAAGTGCAAATTGGTGAATGAACGCAGACTAGAGATAATGGTGAGCAACATCTTATGATGCTTTGACCAATTCCTATTTTTACCCATTTCCTGTAATTTAGCCAAAACACTACCACTACATAAACACTAGGTGCTACTTTTATTGTCCCTCTCTTCTGGAATATTTTATAAACATGCAGATACAATTGCCTCTACTGATGTCTTTATTTTGTCAACAATACTACCAGCTCTTTTCAAAGATTAGTTTCACTATGTAATTTCCAATCTTTAGTTTTGCGATAACTTTGTTATTCCATTCGCACAGTATTACAGCGCAGTGTGCAATGTAGTTTCTAGGTCAAGGTTTATAACATCTTAGTACATAGATATAATTTAAACTCTTGGTTTGTTTGTTTTTAGAAATAGTACAAAGTTTTATTACTTCCTTGTTTGTTTCAATTAAACTAACTAGGTGTTGTTTATCGGACCCTAGCATGAAACAAAATTTTTTATTTATTCATTTATAATTTTTTTTTTTTTTTTTTTTTGAGGGGGGTGGGGGGCTACTTTTTAGCTTACCTGAAAATAACACTCTAACATTGTTTTGAATTTAAATCTACAAATTAACAGGGGCTCTTATGTGATTGTGTTGTGTTTTTTTTTTTGGGGGGGGGGGGCAAATTCCCCTGAGCCTCCTTTTTTTGTTTGCCATGGACCCTAGACTGACCTGGAATTTTAGTTTCATTTTTATTTCAATTAGGACCAAAAATAATTCTTATTAGTTATATTATCAAAATAATTACAGGAATTTACTACTAAGTTTCATTTTTCATTACTTTTCATATTTGTTTTTCTTCAAAGCTGTATTACTTCCTTTTAATCAACACTTAGTCTTGTTTGTTTCAATTAAACTAACTAGTTGTTGTTTATTGGACCCTAGCAGGAACACAAATGAAAAAAAAAAAATAATAACATTTACTTTCATTTTACAGCTTCACTCGCACTTTTAAGTATTACTTTTTGTATAACTTCAAATTATTTTGTTTGTGTTGTAGGAAATAAATTTGTGTAATAATGGCTTTAATACATGCAATGGAATCAGTCAATTAGTGCTTAGCAGCATTGTGTATCTAACGCTGACAAATTTCAACAAATCTCTAAAATTATTTGTAAAAATGAAGAACAACAAATGTAAAGCTTAAAATGATCAATTTACAAGAACAGTTAGTTCTTCATGTGTAATTTATGATTATTATTATATAATTAACAGCGTGCATGTACAACATAAATGCAGAAAGATCTAAATCTAACGGTCATGTTCATCTGAACAAGGGCAATAATACTGAACATTGCAGGCTTTATACAATGCTAGAAATTAACCTTTTTGCCTTGTGGCCCAGTCGGGCATGTAAAAACAAGATTGCTCAACTTTGAGTGGCCCAAAACCTAAATTTGGTGGCCCCAAACAAAGAAAATCATAACAAATTCTGTTAAATTTGGTTGCCCGAATGGGCCAGTAGAATTTAGGATCAATGAAATTTGGTGGCCCAGAGATAATTTTTAGTGGCCCCGGGCCAGCGGGCCTATGCTAATTTCAAGCATTGCTTTATATAGCTCTGCAAACATTTATGTGGTGCACGATTACTTGCGAGGATGCTTTATCACTGATGGTCAATTTACAGTGCCAATGGTCTAATGGTGCATTAATCTGTGACTGGTCATGTAGTGAGAGCCATTCCAGACATAAATGCATAAAGAATTAATGGTAATGTTCATTTAACAAGGGCAATAATACATTGTAGGCTTTATAGCAAGGTGTGGAAATTCATGTTGTGTAAGATTACATTTCATGCAAGGATGTTTGTAATTGATGGTCAATTTACAACGCTGATCGTATAATGGTGCATTAATCTGTGATTGGTCTGGTAGTGAGAGAAATCATGTGAGCTTTAATATATGATGGAGGATATCGATGTAGCCAGGGTGATCATGTAATCTACAGTATGCCTAATACACTGGAAGCCACTCATGTAGTGTAGGCTTACATTCAAGGGAATCAATTGACGGCCAATTAACAGCACTGGTGGTCTGATAGCATGTATGGAGAGATGTTAATAGTCACGTAAATGCATACATCAAGGGCAATAGGCAATCATGTAGTGTAAGCTAAGCTTATAATATGCAACCTGGACGTTCATTAATGACGGTCAATTTGCAGTGCCGATGCTCTAATGGTGCGTGGAAACTGGAAAGACATTCAGCTAGTGATGGCAATCATAGTGTAGGCTTTAGTACAGACAAGCATTTATGAAGTGTAGGCTTGCATTCAAGGCAATTCATAGTGATTCGGTGATGGGACGATTACAGCTAATGGCACATAGATGTGAAAGAGAGAAATTGTTTGTGTTTTTGATAGTTCTACTCTATTTAATTTAAAGAACATCAAGCGTGGGAATGCTACACCGAGGGTCGCCATTTTGAACTAGGATAGTTTGCGCTCACTGAGCTAACGTGCATTACGCACCGTGCGCATCGCGTACGCAATATGAAACCGCCATCTGATTTTTAAAATCTGAAGTACTTTTAGTTAAAATTTCAAACCGAGGGTGATTTTTCGGCAATTGCACGCATATTTTTACATTTTTATTAATCATTTTAAATACTGTGAATTTCTTGTAATGGGTTACATGTATGTCACAAAGTATTGATGATCTAGCACTTTTTTTCTTCTAAAAAAAACAAAAAGGTTCAGGTGTTTGCAACAAAATTGCTGTGCATCGGGATTTCACTTACCATACAATGTACAGTATAATAAAATCCTACACGACGGTACTCGTGTAGTGTAGTATTACATGTACAATGTAGGTATGACGTACACATCTCAGGACATTCATCTTGTGTAGACTAAACACATGTTCTAATGTCCTCTTAATGGAGTTACCTGCTTCTCCTGATGAGAATCGGAACGGTGTGATGATGTACTGATGACTTGACAGATAATGCAGGGAATTAGGCAATTAACAGGTTATAAGTTGTAACTTGGAGATGGGGTAAAAAGGCAATGTACAGTAATTGAATGTCTATTTATATGCTGCTGCAAATTTACGTTGTTAAAATACAGTTATCACATCAAAATTGCATCACAGACAATGGCTCAGAACGCTTTAATTTCTAAGACTAAAAAATGATAATTTATCTTAATCTTCCTTTTGGATTCATGAGAAAATTCAAATCAAATACTACTACACATTTAAGCATTTCCTTTTTTCCCTCTTTTTTCTCTTCCTTTGGGATTGTTGAGTAAATTAAGATCAAATGTAAGCAACACGGAAGTTGTTCCCTTTTCCATACCTCAACAAATCTCTAATATCAATTGTAAAATGTAGGGATACAAATTATGAATTTACCAGAACAGGAAGTTCTTCATGTGTATTTTGGAAACCACAAAGCTCATAAAAGCATTATCAACTGAACCAATCTGAGTTCTGTTTCCTAAATATTTCATTCTGTTGTTTGTTTTTCGCTGTAGGTTTCACATGCAGGGATTAGAGTCTGTATTTGTTCTGGTTTCCTTCCAAAATGCTATCCTTTGTGTATGTCAGTAATATTAAATAAACAAACCAACATAATGCCACAATAACATACACTACATTGTCATTAAGTCAATAAAACACATACACACACAAACATACAAATATATACACACTCGCACACAAATTGTCACACCATATTAAAATAAAATAAATTAAATTTATAAAGCATTTCATACATAATTTTCTAAGCATTTCTATCACCTTTTTTTAAGCAACACAAACAAAAAATTACTGTCAAGCAATACTATTGTCTATTATTAGGGAGACTTTCATGAGCTGATTGTAAGGTGGATATAAGTTGCAAACATTAGGGAAAATCCCAGCCAAATAACATTGAAAATTCTGCACTTTATTCAAATGTGTTCAATAGCTGAGCCACTGAACCTATAAAGTCTTTTTGATGCGGTATACAACATACAGAAGTGCATGGTGTTTCGTTTTTATCACTATGTACATTGTACATTGTAATTTTCAGAATTATCTCAATTTATGGATATCATAATTCCTCATAAAAGTAGACCCTGATCTTTACATGTCATATCAAGGGTTTATTTTTCATAATTAAACTCAAAGCACCTGAACATAGACATTTGTGGAGGACAAAGGTTGAAAACATTGAACCCACCATTGTTACAGGAAGTCATGTTTAAATCTTAGTATCCATAGTATTTAGTGTATTTTCTTGAAATGTTAACGTTTCATGGTTTCCGTACAATATTGTTTTGAATGTTTGGAGAAGGTGTAATAAACCATACATCCATTATTTATTCAAAATTAACGCATGTAGTTGAGTAATAAATAATTGTAAACTAGTACTATAAAATAATGTAACGCACAATGTAGGTTTGAAACACAAGAAACACAGGCTGCGATGCAACACTCTGCACAGAGTTGAGACTACACGTCAACTCACATTGTGAAGAGCTGTTCTGGTCTAGTGGTCAGAGCTCCGCTCTTCGCACTAATCGAACCAGGTTTCGAATCGTGTCCGCGTCTATCGGATGGTGGTGATAAAGGGCGGTCCAAGACGTAAATAATAATTGATTGATTGAACGCGTCTGCAAAAAATTAACAACCCATCAACCAACCCACCCACCCTTGTATGCTATCATTTATACACATTCATACAATATCAATTCATACATCAATTACAAAATATGACAACAATCAAGTGACACAACTAGTGTTGTTCATTTCAGGAGTATTTACTACCCGGGACTCGTGATAATTTTTCGGGCGAGTCCCGGGTACCCGAAATTTACCCATTTGTTGATTACACGATCGGCATGTCACGCCAGCTGGGAAAACATGTTCATTCAAGTGACAAAAATTGAGCGCATTTATGTCACTTGAATGAACATGATAACTCTTGCGTTCAATGAGGGGACTTGCTTTTTTTTCGGGAAATCGAGTATCGATTTTTGCGCCCGGGACTCAACATTTTTCGGCGGGACCCGGGTACCCGGGACTCATCAACAGCACTAGACACAACACACACAAACAAACAAAAACAAGTGAAAAACAAAGCTATGGTGTTGATCCTCTAAGGAGTGGCATCAAACGACACCCTGTACTTACCCATTTTCGCCTATAGTAAAAGTTTGGCTTGTCAGATCGCTCTGCATAAAGTGAAATAAAGAAAACAGGAGGGAAAGGGAAAAAGAAAGACACAAAAGTTAGATCAGTCAATAGTGTTCATCATAATAACATTTACATTTTAGAAATAAGTATCATGTTTACATGTATATTCAAGAAAAAAAGTATGACTACTTCTTTCAGTAAAATTGAACTGTAAGGTATACAAATTTCAGGAGAAAAAAAAAATAATAATATATAGCAGCCAGTACAGAGTTGTTTGTTTTGCATTAAAGCTGCTATCATTTAGAGGAGTTCTTTTGTGTTTTTCTGGGGCTCTTTTAGACATTCTGGACAATTGGGAGACTAGTTTTGATGGGTGCTTGCATGCCATCAAATCAGTGACCATATCCAATCCTACAGACCTACAGTAAGTACCCTATACAGTTATCTGGAAGTAAACAAGAGAAAGATCAACAGACCCCAACCATTCCAGGCAAACAATTGGCTTCCACCCACCCCACGCCTCCATGACCATCACAATAACCCTCAACACGCAAAAAAGCTAATCTGAAGTAATAAAGTAACTACAGTACTAGTTTCCATTTGTACATAAAGCTGAATAAAGTTTAAGATATAACTGTCTATTTTATTGTGACAGGTTTAATACCATTTTTGTAAATAACCCAAATACCCCAGGGTGTGTTTCACAAAGATTCTAAGTTGCACTTAAAATTATGGTAGGCCATTTGCAGGCTTGGAATAAAACATTAAAAAGCAAAACAAAAATGTAATTATTTTAGACTTCTAACAAAATTAATATCAATAACTTCAAGGTCCTTGATAATAACAAATATTACTTATTTTATCAAAATGTATGGCTTTTAAAAAGAACTGTTTCAATGTATTGATTACAAAGTACAGTGTACAACTTTGGTTTCCGCCTTTTCGATGATATATTTATTTTAAAGCCCTTTAAAATGTTATTTTTGATATTTTTTTTGGCAAAAGATAATCCCCAAAATTACAAAATTGTCACAATTTTAAAGAGCTAGAATGAAACAAATATTCTAAGATACAAATTCATACTATTATTCAAAATAGTTAAACTGTAATTAATTTCAGACTGGTAATGCAATCTGGTAGATTCACACAACATCGTTCATGTTTATTAGCAGTTTATTAGCAGTACATGTACATGAACATGATACTACAAAGTACATTGTATACTCTGAATATGTATTACTAATGCTTGACACCGGTGTGGTGTAATTCACAAACTTTATTAATAAACATGTAAGGAGCTCCACAGATGCTTGATGAAATTGATGAGGGAATGCATCCACCAATAAATAATGTCAGAGTTCAACGGAGCATGCATTTTTTCTGACAACACATAGAAATATCACATCATTAGTTACATAACGAAACATGTGGAAGTGAAAAATTGCATGAGGGCTCCTATTTGGCCCACAAATGCCAGAAAAGTCCCACCACGTCCTCCTCCTCTCCAGAATAACAAGAGCCACATAAATAGTAACTTATGACCAAGTACAATACAACAAAATAATATTCTGTAATCCAGAGTGCCTTGCCATGATGTCAGCTACAAAAACTACAAACTTAGCCCTTCAAAAGAACATCTGGAAATTTATGTTCACATTGGGGGGGGGGGGGGGGCCTGGGGGGGGGGGGGGGGCTGTTTTCAAGCCTGCTAATATGAGAATTCATGGGGGCTCATTTATTGTTTTCACTTTCAGGGGCTACATTTGTTATTTCATGGACTTATTTACCCTGAGCCCAGTGTAATTATTACCCGATTTTGTTTTAATCATGTTTCACATTTAAGAACAAGAGGGTGAGATGAACATGCGTGCTAACAATTGCTACACAAATATGTCAATACAAACATGTACATGTTATTAACTGATACTGTAATACATACAGTTACATCATACATGTATGTACGTATTGTAGTGAAATGTAGCTGCCTTGGCAAGTTGGCAGCGCTTCCTGTTCAACCCGCCCAAGGACAAATTTACTATCATTCCTGTAAACATATATCCTATTCCTATTGGGAATCTTATTCTTACATGTTTGATACACATTGTATCTCTGAATACATCAAAACCATTATAAATTAACAGGGTCTACGTCAGGAAACATTGTTTCTGTTCAAGGACCAACATTTCCAGCCTCACAATTTAAACTAACATTTTCATTCACCATTCATTTATAGCCCCCCAAATATATTTATTCAAAATTTATATTTAGCAGAGTGTATGTCATCATGTGGGGTTTCAGGACCCACGATGACACATATGGAAGTATTGTACATAATATCATGATCTGATGGTCAAACTGCTTTGCACACAAGGGTACACAAATACTACACATAAATATAGTCAAGGATCGTTATTGGCATGTACATGCATAGTAGGATCTATGATATGTACGGTACACTCATGTAAGTACACACTGTGGGAGAGTCTTATCCATTGATTCATTTAGCATTGTAACCAGCTCCCTGGCAAAGGCTAGCATACCCCCTCCGTCTATTGACATGCAAATACCCATTGTACAGGTATGACAAATTAACAATGGCTTGACTTTATGGGTCCTTGGGTCCTTGAGTGTGTGTGTGTTGATACAAAAATATACTACAACTATTGGAGGGGCATCTAATGTACATACCTACAAGACTACAAGACAAGAAAGAGAGTGTATTAGGAATTTTGCAAACATGCTAAACAATTGTCGAAGATATGAAACTGTTGAGCAATCTAGTATTACTGCGAATTATTCTTTATCAAATAGCAGATAAAAATGCTGAATGATAATTTATATTCACAACCCTTAGCAGCTGAACCTCTTGATGGGAAAATACAAAGTGTGACTGACCGTCACAGTAAATAATCCTGTGGGAATTTCAAACTTCAAAGGAAAGCAATGAATTGTCGTTTCTTACTTGAATCTATTCACATGTTTACACATTTTTAGAGCGAAAACCACTATAAAAACATTTAAGACAACAAGATTTGTGTAACAACGTAATACACAATAACAATTCCTTTCAATATTGTAAAAGGGGAAGGAAGACAACAGCATTTTTTCGTGTAATTGCTAGTAGTGTTGTCGTCAAGTTAAAATTTGTTTAATGCCATGGCCTGTTTTTTCTAGTCTTGAAATCAATCCATAGTTTTAGGATTTGACATTCAGCAAACTTGTTTTTTATCACATAGAAGAAGAATAACTGCTGTATTCTAACATCCACACAGAAACATAACTACAGCAAGTGCCTTGTTTCCACATACTGGAAATTATTCCAAAAAAGTTTATTATTGTTAACTTGTATAATTTTTGGTAATGGCATTTGTTCGACTATTTTCAAAATTATGCAAAATACTACTAAAAACTGTTAACAAAATAACAAAATGTAAAAGAAGAGACTGGTTTTCCCACTTTTGGTAATAAATGAACTATTGCAGTGCTAGTGTTTATATTTTGAACTCCATCACGCTAGATGGTTCATAACATCCTACGAAATAGGTTGCCAGTCATAACTCTAGGTCTACATCAATGATTTTTTACCACTGCGCTGGATGTAAATACAATATGCCATAAATACAAGCCCTAGTCATTATCATCCAGCATCAGTCTATTCTGTCATACAAACTGTGCATTTTTATAATGAATGCGTTGGGTAATTAGTATGCATCACCTCATCAAGGCCTTTCAATATCAAATCATAAATTCAGCTTGAGCTTGTCTTAATTACACATACATACAATGCATTGTTATATCTTTATTTGGATATCTCAACTTCTGACACTTCAATTTGCAAATATTTGGTGAGCTTGGGGCATTAACAGGCAATGATGCAAATTTGTCCACATCTTAACATCACCTTGGTCATTCATTTATAAGCAGTGCCGGCCACAGTGCACTTCGTCAACTTTCACTTTTGTATACGTATCTTATTTTCTTTCAGTCGTTACTTTACGTAGATCTATATAGTCTTCATCAATGACTTTTGCCGTGTTGGGGGTGAGCATTAATCAATACGCCATTATCCAGCTCCGCTTGACCACAACCGCCTTGGTCATTCAAATGGCATCACACGCAGTGCAGTAATCTACTATCAACACTGTATTGATCAGATACAACATGTCAGGATACGCACACGGGTTTGTGGGGTTTGCCTGGTCTACACCAAGGGAAAAATTAAGCTTTGTTTTTGGGGGGATACTTTTCAAGCTTGCCTGTGCGGGGGGGGGGGGGGGGGGGGGGGGGGGGCAGTGGGGGGGCTCTTTTAAGATTTTCAGTGGGCTCGTTTGGACATTTTGGTGGCGAATTCGCCCTGAGCTCCCATGTACATGTGTTTTTCACTGGTCCACACTCAGTTACAACTCTACAACTCATTCGGTCTACTACGATACCTAATGCATTAAACTTCCTTTTCCATAACTCCGCACATGATCCCTAACCCAAAACCTGGGACCTAACCCACAATCCTAACCAGGGATAAAATTATTATTATTTGGGGGGGCTACTTTTCAAGCTAGCATGCATAACACTCTAAAATCTGTTTTGCATTGAACTCTATGCAAATTTCGAGGGCTCTTTTGGCATTTCGGGGGCGAATTTGCCCTGAGTCCCCGTGTATTTTTGTCAATGATCCTAACCCTAATCTTAATCCCTAATCATAATCTTAAGCCCCTGAATTGTGATGTTGCTAGTAGACCAAATGGAAGTAGATCCAATGGGTGTAGACCAATCGGCAAGTTACCTGCACAGGTGCATTGATTAATCAATCTTCCTTGATAGATGAGGGATCCAAATGTGAGGCTGAGTACAATGTACAACGAGGAGCATCTGGAGATAAATATATCTCCTAAAATATTTTGGAAGCCTCAAATATATGTGTACATAAACAATTTAGTGTACATGTATCATACCACTGCATTACCAATGTGTAAGCCATACATTTCATTGTGCAGACTATACATAGATCTATGAACAAGCAATAAGAGTTTTTAAAGGGATCTAGTAACTTTGTTGACATGTGTAAAAGTGTTGATTGGTTGATATAATGTATATTGTTGTTATCTATTATGTCCACAGGCTATTGTGTGAAAATTTCAAGTCAAATGGACGTTATATGGCCGAGTAATGAGCAAAAATGCGAAGTGATATTCACTAACTCACAGCACTCACTTTTGTACACTGGTTTCAAAACTCCCAACTGATATTTATTATCTGAAAACTTCAATCGTTCATATCTTTGTAACGAAAGGGAAATTTGAAAAAACGAAACCTGTCCCATGTTTTTTTTGTCAATACGAACAAACAAGGTATGAGGGAACTGCTAGTTTTCCAATTGGGTTTTGAGGGATTTGGACAATGTTACAAAGTCCCTTTAAGGACGGACTCTTATATTTGCCAGATTTGTTTTACTAAAAGACTACAACAAATAACTGCTTTACTATCAATATGGACAGCAGGTAAAACACAAGCATGTACAATCTATTTCATGGGGGCTACTTTTCATGCCTCCTAGGCTATGGCGACTGGCATCTTGAAACAAAAAACGTTTATGCATAGAACTCCTGATAATCGCCACAGCTATTTTGCTTCTTAGGTATTTTCAGGGAGCTAATTCACCGAGTCCATGCTGATTGTTTTCATCATTAATGGACTATTATCAGACATGTCATTTCTTGCATGAAAACAAATTAGGATTATCTTCAGTGATGCTCTAGCTGTCTATTATTGTTAGCAAGACACAACCTTTACACACCTACTTACAAGCCATTGGGTTTATGACATTCAAAGCTGTAATACTGTCAATTTAGCCTCATATGTTAGCACCAGGCCTGGTAAAACCAATTACTGTAAAACCACCTTTCACAATAAAAAAACTACACAATAACAAATGTACAACACAGTGTGCTCAAATATCCTTTGACCGAGCGCCCAGTTATATGGTAATTAGGTGTACATTAGAAACCCTTGTTCAAGCCATGAGAACACACAAAAGGAGACCATCATATTATGTAAACTAGTTCCTCATTAGTGGTGATTGTGTTTGAACTATAATTTGTATGGGAGGATAAAGAGAAGGGAGATGAGGAAAGAGAAGGGAGATTAGGTAAGAGACTCATGCTGGTAATTAAAATTAAGACCATTAATCCTTTCACTGAAGTATTATTTTCTATGGTCTTCTCAGAAATTGCATTGCATCTGGACTAAAATCAGCAAAAAATATAGATTTATTTAAGTATGCCTAGATTTCCATATTGATATTATCAATGACACACATTCACAAAAAATAATGTTATATTTGCTGGCTGATTGAATATTATCCTCATATTGGCACAATATAGACAGTGATATCAAATGTAGTCTGATGTAGTTTTTTGCTTTATAAAATATGTAGCTTGTATGTGATTTCTTACTGTATGTTGATTTCTTGCTGGTAACTTGTTGAAAAATGTTTAAATGCTCATGGACCATACCAGTTAGTTGCATACACAGGAAGATTTGTGCTGGTACAAACAAATGTTAGAAAATTCCTGCAGAACTTAATGACCAAGTCACCAAGCTCATCCTGAAGGTATAAATTTTGTAATTAAATTTTGCAAATCAGAATAGGATACACACGTCACAACTGTACAGAAACTTGTAATCTATGGTATACTAAAGCTTTATGACGAGGCATTCATATTTTTGTTTCTTAGTCCACGTCCATGGGATTATTAAGATGAACAACACAAATGAACATGTTTTGTAATGTTTTAAAATATTATCCAATAGCTCTGCTTTGGTAACCCTCTATTCGTTACAATGTTGCAATTATAAAATTTAATGAAATGATTGAAATCCCCTTTGCATGATAAACAAAGTTGTTGCTATTTCTGAAAAATTCTGGCAATCTTCACGCAAGTTCAACGGTCACCAATTATGACAACAGTTGTATTTACTCAGGGACTATGTTCTGGGTCAAATTTGATCGTTTACAATCATAGAAATTAAAAGTGCCTCAAATTACCTTTAGTGCTACTTCTTCCACTAGTCGCAGATTACGCTCGACTGTACAAAAGCTGGAAGAATGATAAAGGAGAGCATTGAAATTAGAACTCTTTGTCTCACAAAAACAAATTTTGGCAGTTGTGGCATTTTCCAAACATTTGTTTAACTCCCTGATAAATGGCAGACAGTGGCTGATCAGTTGATCCACTTCTGTACTTCAGTACAGAGATGGAATAACTGATCGGATCAGCCTGTCATATGCCACATATGCGTATATCAGACAGTTTGACAGAAAGTTTTTGAAAATGCTGCAGCTGTTCCCCAAAAAGGTGGGAAATGCTGATCGTCAGAGAGCAGCCATGTAGTGGAGCCCATGAAATTGTTGAGTGAAACATTTCTATGTCACTATAATATACTGACTTACATGTATGTATAACAATATTTCGAAAAATTAGGGGTAAAAACTAAAACAAGTTTTAAAGTTTATTTTTAAACCGGTCACACTGCACGTCCATAACTAACCTCAACAAGATACGCAGGTTTCAATGAATTATTCTGTCGTTGGAAAGGGCCGACAGCGAAAGACAGTAATTACAATAAATGTAAAGAGCCCCTGAAAAAGATACTGATTAAACGGTCTACGTCTACAACTTACAATCTACTAACAATACATGACCAAGACTTGCCGAAAGAAACTATGAACTAAATTTTAATAAGGATGTTCTATTCAATTGCATTGTTATAACTTAGTTTTACTCGGTGTCATGGGCAAGTCTTAGTAATAGTATACTGTAGTGCACATTTATGATTTACCAAATAATTATCAAAATTTACAATCAGATTCATCTGTTCATCCAAATGGCAAAGCCAAAGTCAAAAGACCAGACATTCATTGCAGTTTTGCACACACTGACACAGTCATCACAATCAATGACAATCTTTCGTTTTTTATTGATAATGTTGATAGAGGTAACATTAAATTTTAATATGTATACAATTCACATACTGTTGAAATTGTAACTGAAGTTTTATGTTTATTATCACATCAAAATCAGTCGCACGCACACACGCGTGGCCCGTAACAGTAAAAAACGCGTGTTGTCATACAGAGATTGTGCCATGACAATAACGATCGTATCTCACTCGCTACCACGAAGCCATGTCCTGCGTGAAAAACTGATTACGGTCGGGCACATTTTAGTATAGAAATTGTGGGTAATATAGGTAAATGCAAAACTCACCTTCTGTCTGTGCTCTGACGGTGTAATGTAGGTTGGAATAACTTGCAGAACTGCTAGAAACACTGTAAACCACATTTGTATAAACCCACCATTCCTCTCTTTTCTCCTTGCACCCGCCATGTTTTTCTCTTCTACTGTACAAAATTCGTGTTGGAATTTCACATTGCAAATTTGTATGCGATAATTGCATGTATGCGATTGCACGTGTATGCATGCGTACCATACGTCGCGTATTTCATATCCCGCATTGTTTTCATGACGGATCGAGCGCGCGCTATATCTCTCGATCGTATACCGTGCATATTTTGCATCGATGTAGATCGGTGATATTTTGTCGCATACATGCATTAATTGCGCCATCCTCGCCCAGTCACGAATACTGTAAATAATATGGGTTTCGTTTTCGTTTTGCACATTTTCCGACCAAACCATAACAAATAAAAACATTCGTCTTTTTATTAACATGTAAATCCTTAACCTGTCGTTATTCTAATGTTTAGTATGATTATGATAATAATATGCCCAAGTTTGAAAACGTTTCAAGAATTGCTGTACACAACTAATATCATGATCACCGATGGGAGCCTTGGCATGGAGGGGGGGGGGGGGGGGGGGGGGGGGGGGGGGGGGGGGGGGGGGGGGGCAACTTTAACCAATTTTACTGGTCACGAGTGACCCATTCCTTACACCGCCCCTTAGTAAGACCCGGGCCAGATCTCCCACTTCTTTCCCTTTATATAGCACTAGCATTTTGTTTTTGAGCAAGCAAAAAATACACACACATACACACCATATAAGATTTAGCACAATACCCGACAAACACAGTGCATGTAGCACAGGGGCCCGCCGGTTGCTTGGGGACACGCCTTTATAATAATTTGATGAAACACATATAACACCATAAATTATAGAGTAACATGGACAAATAAAGACATACATGTTGTGTCCCACACAATGATCAGTGAGCCCCCCCCCCCCCCACCCCCCCCCCCCCCCCCCCCCCACCAGAAAAAAAAATCATTGGACCACCCTTCGCACCCTCATGCCATGCAAATTTTGCTCACAAAACAAGAGCAAACCTACATGCACTCACATTCAACAAAATTGTTTATTTAATTTCGCTCCACTATAGACATGACTGTAATGCAGTGTAGGCCACATTCGTATTTTGCCAACTAATAATAATGAGTACCGTTGGGAATGCACGAGGATGTAAATTATGGATATATTTATGAGCAATATGAGAGGAAAAAATGCACTAGCATTACATCAGGTCGCAATATGCCGAACATGCCTTCAAGAGGGCCCAATAAATAATATTTATATTTTATATGGTTATTGTATCATTATGTTCGTAATAATTATGGCAATAATTTAAGGCTTCAAGTCTATACAGTGGTTAACTGGTGGTGAGGGAAAAGCACGGAATGTTTCCACTCCCGAGGGATTTTTTAAATGATATTGAGG